>BGPR01000010.1:2325245-2570504 GCA_013235015.1 Araneus ventricosus | reverse complement strand
GCACTCAATAAATGTCAAAAAAGATTCACTCAATAAATGTCAAAAAAGATGCACTCAATAAATGTCAAAAGACTTCAGAGATTGAAGAAGAATCCTAAGATGCTGCTTATCTGAAACAGCGTTTTGAAAAAAGGCTTTTAAAGAATGCAAAATTAAGTTTTGCATAGAGAATAGACCTATGATTGGAGTATTTGGAACAGAACAGAATAATGTGTTCAATGTTATTGTCACGATTGCAAATTTGACAACGAGGGTTATTATGTAAACCAAATCTATGCAATAGCGCCTGAGTAATAATCATCCGGGTTAAAAGTCGTGCAATAATAATATCCTCTCTTCTATTTTTGAGCCAAGGAGTTAGAGTTAATATGGCTGGAATATCTCCAATTGATTCTTGATATTTGCTGTTTTGAAAGGAATGGTTCGTTTTTTGAAGAGAAATTGTCTGAAAACGAGAAATTATATCCTCGTAAGCAATCCACTCTAGTAATGGGTGCGACTCCGTGACCGTATTTGCGAGTAAGTCCGCCTTTTCATTCCAATGGATTAGTGAATGCCCTGAAGTCCACACCAAACTAATTTTTTGATGAAAATTTTTCCTAACAAGAATTTTGCCAGCAAGTCTGTGAATAACCTTTGGAGAGTTGATTGTAAGGCACTTTAAAGCTTGAAGAATTGAGTAACTGTCTGTCAGTAAAAGTAAGTTTTTATCTGTGACAGAGAGTTCATCAAGGGCTTGACAAATTGCCAAGGCTTCCGCCGTAAAGATGGAATTGATGGGGTGAATTCTATAGACAAAAGATTGCAGGTTCGAAATACCCGCGATAGAAGTGAAAGAATGTGATTTGGATGCATCCGTAGCAATGATATGGTAATCCTGAAATTCTTTGTACACAACTTCCTCAAAGAGGTCCTTGATCAGAAAAGCCGGATGAGCTTTGTTTTGGAAACTAAAATCAGAAAGAAAAATTTCACAAAAGTTATTTCGCGAGATGAGGGTATCAGGAAAAGCAATAATATGGTCTGTACACGCTAAATTCAACTGAGCGATTTTTGGACTCCAAAAGGGAGCGAATGAAAAAATTCTCTTTTTCGATCCTTTAGTACGAAAAATCGCTCCTTAACGTGGTCGTCTAAAAGTTTTTTACGTCGACTTCCAACACTAGATGTCGCTGATCGCAACTCGGCGAAAGCGATTTGCCTACGTATCTTGTTACCCTGCATTGCCTTCTCAGAGTTGAAAAAACGTTGTACGCATGCGCTTTGACTGAATCTTAGAAAATTTTCTCTGTACATAACGTTGACGATATCATCAGAGCGCATGCGTATTACTATGTGGTTGTAATCGTATATGGGTAATTTCGTTTACTCGTGAATAAGCAAAGAGGGGTGGGTGAATAAGCTCCTGTTACAAACTGTTAAACGTGTTTCCTTATCGCAAACAAAATGATAGTAGGATGCTTTACGGCAGGTTCGGCTACTTTTTTTTCGTAAAAAGCCGTTTTTAGAATTATATTTATCAAAATAAAATTTTTGAGACCGGAAATCTGCAACTCGAACTGTGAAATATGCATTTTGTAAATTGAGTCTAAAATAATTTTTTTTTTTCTTTTTTGCTAAAATTTATTTAATTTTCCTTTTTTTAAGTTAACAAAATACACTGCAATTCAATTATCTATTTTGAATTTTACAATAGCCATAATTATAATCATAAGATATAATTATTAAAGTAAAAATAAGTGATTTAAAACAATCTTACATATAAATTATCATTTTTCTTTCGTCAGGCAGTATGCTTGGACTTCAAATATTTTATATGCTTAATTTGTATGAACAATAAAATTAAAATATATACTGAACAAAAAAGAACAATATCAAGTTTCTAATGAGATTTTGTTGCTGAATTTAAGTTTTCATGACACCATGTGAAGATTTTTTTTATCGTAGTTAAATTTAATTTAATTTTTTTATATGTATATTATTTATTAACATAAAAAGAGTCGCAATTATGCCTTGAAAGAACCATGCTTTACAGAAAATACTTTAAAGAAAATTGGAAGTTCAAATCAATCTACATGTTGCCGGAATATAGAATGCAGAAAACTGGAAGGCACGCACGTTTCCTAGGCATTCTATTGAAACCCAAATGACAAAGTATGAAAGAAATCATCCATTCGATTTTATAAGAAATAAAATTAAGTGCAAATCAAAATAAAATTATTTCCTTCCTTGATGTAACATGTAGGTTCAAATTTTATTTTGTTTTCTTTACTAAAAAAGACAAAAACTTCAATATGTGTAACCTTCAATTTACTTTATGTATTTTGAATAAAAGATTTTTTTATGGCATTTTTATTTTTTCAAAATAACATTTGCATTTTTGAGGAATGCACGTCTTGTAAATAATAGAGCCTTATGATCTTTTTTCAAACTTTGCCTAAATAGCATTTGTCATTCTATAGGATGGCTGGGTATTATATACAATGCCTATGCAAAGTATATAATAATTATCATATTTCATTCTTTTCTTAAAAATGCCCGGCATTCTATAGAATGCCGGCGTTTCATACATTGTCAGTAAAACCTATAAGAAATAGAAAAGTGTCGTTTTCATTCTGGATTAGCACACACAATATATATAAAGAAACCCAATTCCACTGAAGATCCGTCGTGTATGGGACCTGTTGCACGCTAAATCATACGTAGTGGCTAAACGTCCTCCCGTTGGTGTGGCGTGGAAGTTTGGAGAGGGGGTGCCAGCTCAGGTGTCGTCCTCGTCATCTGACCGTGGTTCAAAATTACCAGGTCCGTCCCAAAATAGCCCTCGTGTTGCTTCAAAACGGGACGTTAATATAACTAAACTAAACTAAACTAAACCTATCGAATTAAATATGATGCATAGATGATAGGCCAGGAAGGAGAGACGTGTATAATCTCTGCTAAGTTAGAACCATGAATGTCTAAAATCCAAAATATTATTGTTTCATTTTTTTCCATCTAAAACGTATTTCTGTTCTGTATACTTTTCAAAATCTTGTAATATAAATGAGAGTTAAAAAAAGGACTTAAATATGCAACAATATTTAACTCTGACAAAAAAAATTAATTTACGACATAAAAGCAAATTAAATTCCAAATCATTTTAATGCTGTCTTTTCATTTAATTGAATTCCTTGAAAGTACAACCCGAAGCTGATAATTTTATTTTCATAGGATTCGCTAACAACGTGACACATATCTGAATTGATATCATTAAATATTATCAATAATGAAATAAGCAGAAACAGTTAAGAAACATATTTCAATTATATAATTAAATTCAAAATTATAAAAGAAAATTACGAACTGTTTTATTGCTACAATTTTCAGTAAAAGCATTTATAAAAAATTAAAATTAATATCCTTATTCCATTCTTTACTTGCAAGCCAACTTTTTTACTGTTTCGTTTACGAAGTATATAAGGAGAAACTCTTGCAATCGTCAAAAAATTCGAACTCGAGATGTTGACGAATCTCCACGTTTTAGACCTCCCCGAGTCCGAAAAACACAATTTTGGTATCATGTCTGTCTGTGAACACGATAATTCAAAAACGGTTAGACCGAGAGGGATGAAATTTGGTATTTGATCTTTACACACAATTTGTAGGTTTCTATTCAAATTTTGTACAAATCCGTCCGCGGGAAGTCTGTCTGTCCGTGTTCATGTGAATACGATAAGTCTAAAACTTAAATAGTTAGATGAATAAAATTTGGTATACAGTTTTATCAACAGAAATGTAGGTCCGTAGCAAATTTTGGATCAAATCAGTCACAGGGTTGACTGTCTGTTGGTCTGTATAATAGCATATTTTTTAACACAATAACTCCTAAACGCTACGACTTAGATAAACAAAAATTGGTGTGAGGTCAGCTAACATTAGTTACAGATCCGCTACCAATTTTTGTTTCAATCGGTTCATAAAACGGCGTTCAGATTGCATATTTGGTTTTTTTCGCCATATTATGATGCAAAATAAAAAAGTCTTCAGGCTCTTTTGAATAAGCTTCGATTGCACGCATTTCGCTTATACACAGTGGCGGATTTCCGCACAGGCGTTAAAGGCGGCCGCCTCGTGCCTCGAGACGATAGGGGGGCCTCAAAATCTATGCTAGAAACATCGCTGTGCTAAGCCGACGGCGAACTTACGATGTTGCAGTCTTGTTTCTAGTATAATCCTCTCCTCACTGAAAAGTTTCTCCCTCTTTGCTTTAAAAAATTAATGAGGCAACGAAAACAGCCAAACGAAACATTGCGGGACATAAGACACTTAATAAATAAATTAAATACATTACTTAGATTGCAGTTCGTCGATAACTATTGGAAGATTCAATTTTTTTTAAGTATCATTTGTGGTAAAACCTTCATAATGTAGCTTCTCTTAAAGTGCAAGTAAAATTCACACCACTGCAATGCAGATATCTTTCTGAATTTTAATGGCATTCAACTGGAATTTTCTTATAAATTGCCCTATGTATCTGGCTTTGAAGTTTTGAAAGAAAATTTACGCTATGTCCTGCACATGCGCAGTAAAATTTATTTAATGCAAATAATCCTATTTACTCTAATATTCATAGTATGAACTTCAAATTTTAATGGGACACTTCTGTAACACATTTTCAAGTATTCTATAAGCTTTGTATTATTTGATGGAAAACTCTGCATGTTATAAGCAAAAAAACATGCTGGAAAATTTAAGATTTTTTAAGAAAACCTTTATAACTTCCAAAATATACTTGTTACTTTTACGAAAATGCATGTAAGCAATGTACTTATTAAACTAAACCATTGATGAAATTTGTAAATCATTATCAGCTTTCTGTGGAATGGGGTAGCCCAGATTTTTTTCTTCTTCATCAATTTCTAGTCAGTCCTCTAAATGCCGTCGTGACCGAATCTTCCCTGTAAACTAAGAGTTGAAGCCTCTTCTTTACATGATCGAAGTTCTAGGAAAATCCTTTCAGGAGATTTGAAAGTCCTTGCTTTATTTTACGATTCACATTTTCATTCTTTTAACAAGAGAACTTTTTAGAAGAAAGGAACAATGAAAATGGTTTTAATGATTTACTTTGTAGAGCTTAAACTAGATAAAATTTTTAAAAAATTATCTTAATTCATTTCAAAGTGCTGTTTAAAAAAAATTTCGGGAGGATACTTTTATTATTTCCCTCCTTTTCTGCCTGTATTGTTATTAGAATATACCATTCTGTCCTTTACGACAGAGTTGATAAGAGAAATGTAAGAAATAGAAGAAATGTAAAATTGTTCTCAGTTTATGGTAAAATTCATAATAGTTTATAAATATAAGTTGGTGATTTATGAGCTCATTTCTCCTTTTTAACTGAATAAGTTTCTTTTATTAAACGTAAGTAACGAAAAAAATATTTATTAAAAACAATTTTGAAATGTTTTTCCTATTTAATATAAAATTTGAATGCTTGGACACTGTTATGTCCAACTCATCTAGATAGATGCAAAAACCGAAAGAAATCATTACTATTCAATTATTTCATATTATCAATCGAAAAATATCTCTGTTTGGAGTAAATTGAAAAAGATAAAGAGAAGCAAAGGAACTTTAATTTCTTTATCTATTTGATATAGTATACATATAATGTTATGAAAAATGACATAGCATATAGTCTATAACAAGACTAAAGTACACTATCTGATCAAAAGTATCCGGACACTTCAGGATATTCATATTTTTTAGAATTCCTCCGGAACCGCAAGGCTAAACCGACTGCCCTGTAACTTCTACCATGTAAAGAATAGACTCTAACTCACATTTTACAGTAAAGATTCTGTCACGAGAGCAATGGGGGGGGGCACCAAAAAGGGGATGAAGGCGAAAATGGAGTTTGACATATCCTGTTTAACAGAAAGCTAATGACGCGATGTAACTTTCATCAATGGTTATGTTTGTGCATAATGTTTACATGCATTTTCGTAAACACAGCACAAATATTCTGGAAAATATAATGGTTTTCTTAAAAAATCCCAAATTTTCCCGCCTGTATTTTGCTTATAAAATGCAGAGTTTTACCACCAGATTATACGAAACTTACAGAAAAAGTGACAATATGTAAGAGAAGCATTGCGTAAAATTTTGGGATAAATAATTTGAATATGAAAGAAAATATGAGTGTTTGTAGTAAATAATTTTTTACTGCGCATGTGCGAGATATATATGTTTCTTTCAAAGGTTCAAAGGCAGATATGTAGGACAACTTATATAAAAATTCCAGTCGAATACCATTAAGATTTAGAAGATATCGGCATTACAGTCAACAGAATTTTTGCTTCTTTCTAAAAGAAACAAAATGATGAGGTTGTATCCACAAACTAATATTTTTTAAACTTGAATTTTCGAATAATTTTATAGAATTTTACAAAGATTGAATGTGCTGAATACCCAGGAATACTTATAAATAAAATTCATAATTTAAATTGCAGTTCGACGATTTTTATCTGAAGATTCATGTTTAATAAATATTAGTTTGTGGATAAACGCTCATCATTTTGCTTCTCTTAGAAAGAATCAGAAATTCTGTTCACTCCACTGCCAATATCTTTCTAAATCTTAATGGTATTCGACTGGAATTTTCATATAAGTTGTTCTACATATCTGGCTTTGAAGCTGTGAAAGAAAATTTACGCTATATTTCGCACATGCGCAGTAAAAATTTATTTACTACAAATGCTCATATTTTCTCTGATATTAAAAGTATTTATTCCAAATTTTTACGCAATGCTTCTCTAACATATTGTCACTTTTTCTGTAATTTTCGTAAAATTTGATGGAAAACTCTGCATGTTATAAGCAGAAAACAAGCGGGAAAATTCGGAATTTTTTAAAGAAAACTTTTATATCTTTCCGAATATTTGTGCTATGTTTACGAAAATGCATGTAAACATTACGCACATCAAACATAACCATTCATGAAAGTTACATCGCGTTGTCAGCTTTCTGTGAAACAGGATGGGTCAAACACCATTTTCGCCTTCATCCCGTTTTTCGTTGCCCCCTAATTGTCCTCGTGACCGAATCTTCACTGTAAAATGTGAATTAAAGTCTATTCTTTACATAGAAGAAGTTCAAGGACAGTCGGTTTAGCCTTTCCGGAGAAATTATAAAAAATGTGAAAATCCGAAAGTGTCCGGATACTTTTCATCACATAGTGTATATTCTTTGTAAAAATGAGAGAAAATAAATGTTAGAAATAAGATAAATAACAATACAAGAATTAGCTTCAAACTGAATGACGAAGATAAACATATACCTAGAATTAAAAGCATAATTAAGTTATTTTAAGTTACACATTTATATCATCAATAGAATTTTTTTAGGAGGGGGCCTCAAAATAATTTTGCGCCTCGGGTCTCATATTGTTAAAATCCGCCACTGCTTATACATGATGCAATTTATTAAAAACACAAACATTGCCTTTTATAAGTATAGATTAAAAATTGACCTCATTGTTTTCTGTGTAATAATGACTTTTGCTTATTATAGATATTCAAAGCAAACACTGTTTATATACATAAATTATTTCAGGTTTATGCATGCCATGCATTACAATTAGCAATACATGCTTTTTCTGATAGTGTCATTAAGGTCCTGAAATGTATCTATTTTTAATTTCATCTAAATCTTAAATTTTTGATTTTCTAAACTTGAATGAATCGTTAAAACTTTTCTTATTGCATGTTAATTTTTAAAAGGCATCGTCTGAATCTATATTTTACTTAGTGATGTGGAGTAAGAAAATACCCAGTGCATAGGTGAATATGTTTTGGGTCAATGCCTAAAAACTGGGTATTTTCTAACAAAAGCATGTGAATGGTGATTCAAAATGAAAAACATAAAATTTATAAATACCCCAAAACTGGATATTTTGCAAATATAAGTATTTGTTAATGGTGATACAAAATAAAATTTATAAATACTTAAAAATTGGGTTTTTGGTTATAAAAACTCCTTTTGAATGGCAATTCCAAAACAAATTTATAAATATCCTGAAACTGAATATTTTTCAAAAAAAGTTACTGATGATTCAAAATGAAACATATACTATAATACATAGTTTAGAAATTAAAATTTTGACCAAATTTTTATTAAATAAACAATTGCTATTAGGGCTGAGAATGAAATATCCTAGAACTTAAAAATAGGATCAGAGGATAATTTACTTTTTCTGGTTTGAAGCGCTTACAATGGAATAAAAATTTTTAACACAGTTGATTTTGCATAGAGAGCACCAGTGAAGCTTCCGATTCTTAATTTATTTACATTGCCATACTACAAGTCAGCCACTCTTTTTTTGATTTAGTGAAGAGTTAGTCACTCACTTCTCGTGTATTAATATCACTAAATTTTATGCTGAAAAATGTTTAAAAAAAAACAACATGAGTACTGGCATGCCAAATTTAAGTATTGAGGTTCATTATCCAAATCAACTGCACCTAGCCAGTAAAATGTGTGTGTGTCTAGTAACATCTTAAAATAATACAACAGTTTTAACAACAAGAAGTTCGTGATCACTAACACTTTTAAAAGCTGTTAGATCTGAAACATCTGCTAACTTTTCATCAGAAATGCCTGGTTCCTTGATTAATTTATGCGAAAAGAAAAATTCAATAAATAATTGAATCTTTCATTTTAGTTTCATTATCAGCTATTTATCATTTTGAAACCAAACAGCATTTTAATTTTTTTTATTATTCCTAAAATAACTCTCTTTTTTCTAAAAAGCAGCAGCAAATACATTATTTTTCATTTAATCATTGTTAATAAAAAAAAATAAATAACTGACATTTAAGATGCATCATATACTCTTGTTTGTTTTTTCTGACATAGATGATATTAAAAAATAAATTAATGAAAATGTTAGGGCTTATCGGTGCTAATTTTTAGGAATTTTAGAAGAAAATCGATTGCAGAGATGATTTAAAATAGTCTCAAGGTGTTGAAATTTTTAAAATTCACTTTAAAGTTGAGAATTTAATGAAAAAAGGATGTTTAAAATAATGTATAAGTATGGAAAATAATAAAATAACCTGTACCAAATGGGGTCATTTAACTGGCCCGGAATTAGACATAAAAAAAATCTAAAATCAGACAGATAAAGAGCAAGTAAGACTTACAGAACGAAATCCGAAGTCTCACTTAAACTAGACTGCATGTTTAAAAAACAATTTATGGCTTTAAGGGTCCCAAACGGTTCTCTACGACCCCCAAAGAAAATACCCATTTGCCGTGCTCGAAATTTTGATATATCTCGCTCTACAAACCAAAACTGCACTACTATGCGTTGGTGTGAAATGCAAGTTTGGAGAATTGCGTCACAGCTCAGGTGTTCTCGTCATCTGGTCAGCATTTAAAATTACGAGGTCCTTTCAACAACCGCCCTCTTGTAGCTTAAAAACTTGACGTTTATCTAATATAATACAACGCAATAATAGAGAGTAGACACAGACTAAGCTCGAAACTCCAACATTATTACATTCAGGGCCGTCTTAACAAATCTCAGCGCCCTGGGCTGGAGTTAATTGGCGCCCCATCAGAATCGTTACTACGAATTTGAACGCCTGAGGCCTTCAGGAAAATAAAATAAAAAATACCTACCTATAAAGAAAATACTTACCAAATAAAATAATTTGATACCAAAAAGAGAGAGAGAAAAAAGTCACTTGTTCTCTCTGATTAACGCCTTCAAGTTCATATAATATAAATTTGAACTTTTTCATATTTAAAATTATAATCGAATAATTTCTAGTTCAGATCCCTTTGGTTTGGTGCAGAAGTTTGGAGAGGGAGGTGCCAGCTTAGGTGTTGTCCTCGTTATCTGACCGCGGTTCAAAATGACCAGGTCCATCCCAAAATAGCCATCATGCTGCTTCAAAACGGGACGTTAATATAACTAAACTAAACTATAAATTCTGGTACAGAACTAAAATACTAAATAAAATCAGTGTAGTAAATTTGGCGCCTTTGGATCATTGTCGCCTCTGGGCTCTAGCCCAATAAGCCCATTGGATAAGACAGCCCTGATTACATTGATGTTCTTTTATCTTGTAATTTCGATTATTTCTTGTGAAAACTACAGAAGCGATATTATCTAAATGATTTTCATTGATTCGAAATTTGCATGCAGTAACTTTTAGTTGTGGATGAAAAAGTTGGTTCAAAACTTTAAAATGTAATAAAATTTTGAGATTCTAGAAATAATGAAGTTAGAATTTTTTTTTCTTCCTTTGGCGTACTGTTTATTACTCCAAAGGTTAAAGCATAAATAAAATTTCAAGCCTGTAGATGAAAAATTAAAAAAGTTATCCCATGTGCGGCATTCGGACAATACCGAATATTTCAACTAAAAAAAAGAAAAAAATCACACAAATGTCACTTTAAAATGGTTGTCAAAGGGTAATAAAATATTGTAGAAGCCTTTTAAATGGTAAAAAAGTATTAAAAACAAGAAATTACTTGAAAAACAAAATTCACTACCGAGCTTCATTTTGGGAAAGACGATGATTTTCTCGATTTTTTTTGGAAAAACTAAAATGATTCCATACCAAAACGAAAAATTCTTGCAACGATTATATTTCAACTATTCGTTGGTGTGGAGTGGAAGTTTGGAGAATGGCGTGACAACTCATTTGTTCTCGTCATTGGTCAACATTCAAAATTACGAGGTATGTTCCAAAATTGCCTTCGTATAGCTTAAAACCTTGATGATAATCTAATATAAAACAACGCTGTAACAGAGAGTAGACAAAGAGTAAATTGGAAATCTAGCATTGACGTTCCTTTATCTTGAAATTTCAACTATTTCTAGAGTCAATGCTTGCTAGTTATAGTAGAAAATAATATCCTCACGTTAGTGTGGAGTGGGAGTTTGGAGAATGGTACATTTAAAATGGAAAGATTAAAATTACGAAATCCGTTCCAAAACCGCCCTCGTGTAGCTTAAAAACTGGACGTCAATCTTATAGGAAACAACAGTATAACACAGAGTAAATTAGAAACTCTATTATTACACTGATAATCGTTTATCTTGTAATTTCGATTATTTATGGTGACAACTTCAGAAAATATTATCTGAACGAATTTCATCGATTCACTGATGCCAAGTTTATATGCAGCAACAAAAAGTTTAAATAATATTTCGCTACATTTTGACTCAAAATTTTAAAATGTAATCAAATTTTGAGATTCTAAAAGTATTGCGCTGAAATTAGATAAATTCTGAAAATAATGATGTTAAACAAGTAAATATAGAATTAAAATAAGCTCGATTATGATGCTTTTCATAAATATGTCATAGGTTTCCGCTTTTCTTTATAAATATATAAATATAGGGAGAGTATACTTATTCTCCTACAGTTTTGGTAGATTCATTCGAGTCCACAAAAAATAAGTAAGAATTAAATATTCGCATAATTGATGTATGTTTAATTTTTAAACACAGCACGAAATGACCCATATTAAAAATGAAATGTAAATATTTTTATTTTCTAGCAAATGAAAAAAATATTCTAGAAATGTTTACTGTATTTAAAAATATGGAGAATTTAAAAAATTGTGTTTGATAATTTTAGTATGATTGTAACTGTTCTTTAAGTTCTATCAAATGTTTATTTGCATGGAGAAGAATTTTGTGTTTCTGTCGCTGTGTTTATTTGTAAGCACAATTCTTATTTCGATGACAAATATTTACTTTCTTTTTCTTTTGAGTTTAGTACCCAAGGGTAAAGTTATCGTTTGACACTTTCAATAAATAGCACGTTTTTTTCTTTCATTATTGTATCGCAACTTTGAAAAAGGGATGTGATTATTAGCTTCAATCAAGAAAATAATTTATATAAGTAGCCACAAATGCTAGAATAACTATCAAAAATAATCTTCTATACATTATATTTAATTAAATCTTTACATCTTGTTTAAATCAATAAATTTATTATGGATGATAATTACAAGAGTATAGACAGCGAGATAGATGGAGTTAACTAACGTATATAATCAGTGGCGGACTGGGTCTGAAAATAGTGGTTGCCAGGTGTCAGTAAGGGCCCACACATATCTATAATCGTAACATTAATTACATTAATAAATTATATGTATTTAATTTTTTATATTTAATTATATTAATTTAAATCTATAATATTTAATAATTATATATTTAATTAATTTTTTTATTATATATTTCATTTTTCCGCGTTTTTAAAATAAATCTCTTTTAACACCCTTTAATTTTCTATGTTTAAAATAACGAAACTATGTTTAAAGTTATTTGATTTTAAATTCCGTAAGTTAAATATTATATAAGAAACACGGACCTTGGGTACAGGGCTATTTTATTTATTTGCTTTAGAGAAAGAGTTCTTTTTTCTCTCCCATATTTCCTGGGGGCCCAGATTGTCTTCTGTTTAAGGGGGCCCGCTTGCCATCGGGCAATCTGGCAACCTCGCCAGTCCACCACTGTATATAATAAGAGCGCTACAAAAGAAATCTGGTTAATCGCAGTGCAGCAGCAGAAACGAAAGAATCCCCTTCTCTACAGCAGAAAAAAAAAAAAAAAAACTGCAATAAAACTTCCACCCGTAGGGGAACCGTTTAGCTTACTTTCGCCCTTGGAAAGAAGAATGCAATTTACGCGGCAGCAGGGAGGGAGGGACTCTTCACGTTCTAAAGAGAGCCAATCGTTGTATTCAAAGGTTTTCCGCATAGGGTTGCCGAATTACTATACACACAGGACAAAATATCGGTTTTCAAAAAAATTAGACGTTTTTTCATTAAAAAGAATCTTTAACCGTTGAGAAACTATTATTAAAACTCTTCATGCGTATTTATTTTCTTCAAAAATGAACAAAATTAGCTTTTATTACTATGAAAGAGTCCAAGAGCATATCTGACCAGCACTTTGGGCGCCATCTATCTTCACCGTTACGTACTAAAAGAAATTAACGAAATTTAATGAATATTTTGGGTTTTTTGATTTTTTAAAAATATTAAGAGCATTTTGAAAATTTTGGAGTTTCACACATTACTTATAGTGATATGTCGGACCATTTTGACAAAATTTTAGACTTCAACAATACATATTAGCGGTACTGATATGATTTTGGTGATTTATAAGCTTTAGACGACCACCTTAAAACACTATTATCGCCGCAAACCAGTTCCCACTTCCTGTCCGTCAGAAAACAGATCACGGAATCGGAATTCTCCTTTCTAGTTCGATCCTTTAAAGAGTGTTTTCTAGTTACTGTTTCACTCACGAGGGGGGTGTCTGAGAAATCATTGGTTAATATCATCACGTGACCTTTCCTTATCTCTGTTTCTACTAGACCCGAGAAGATCAGCGGACATTTTGTTTTATTTTAGCTCGTTGCATTTTGTTTCATACTCTATAACAGAGGAAGCATTTTGGAGCCAAAAAAGATTTAATAATCTTTTTAATTAACAACATCGATCCAGAAGATTTATAGAAGCATTGTGATGGGTAAGTAACCTTTTCAAATTCTAAAATTGCACTTTAAAAGATTTCATAGATCAAATATTTTTCTGACACCGCTTTACGCCAAATCCTTTATCGACTGTGTGCAAAGATTATTAGTAGCTTAACTTCACAATACACTTTGTGAATTCGTCATTATTTTAATATTTTTCAATTGGAAATTAATAATGTTCTGATTTTCTAATATGGCAATATATAACCCCACGCTACGCGTTTTTTTTTTTTTTTTTTTCGTTTAAAAATTGTATTAATTAAACAGATAGTAAAATAAATCAATACTGTTTATTAATTTTTCATTATTTTAATATTTTGGACATTGTTTAATAATTATAAAGTATCTGCAGTTTTTATAAATATTTTTTTGATTTATGTGTTTATTTTGCTTGGATAAAATGTGTACTCATCAGAATTAACTTCCATTAATAAATATTTGAACATCTTGGGGGAATTTTAATTTGCCTGTCCACAAAGTGCTTGTGTTTTGGGAGGCTATTTTAATGGAAGTTTAGTTAATAAATTATATCTATTGCATATAATATAATTAAAATTACATTTATGCACATTCTGCAAAAACTTTGTTAAATGACCTAATTCCATTCTGAACATATGATCCTTGACATTTAACATATCCCTGACATATGTTATACTTGAATGCAAATTTGAAAATTCCCGAGACATTAAAGATAATAAGAGTAAAAATAATAAGACATCTTCATCCAGAATACATTGTTTTGACACTTTATTTTTAGAAAATTATTTATCATTACAGATTATCCATTAGAAAGTTAAGGAAGAAATTTAAAAAAAATGAAAATTAATTTCATCCCCTGTCATATTAATCACACTTATTTTTATTTTTAACTTAATGTATATGTAAATTTGGTTTCAGCTGTGAATGCATGTTGATGATCCCCGAAGCAGAGCTATATCAGGTCCATGAGCTTGTACACCCTAAAGAAATCCAAAATCAGTAGAGGATTCTTTTTGGAAAGCCCCAGGTCGAGACCCCTGATACCAGTGATGCACCGGGTATGCATGTTTTAAATGTGTTTTGAAGTGCAACTTTGGGAGAAAAAAGATTGCAAAATTTAATTTGCCTGTCCACAAAATGCTTGTGTTTTGTCAGACTAATCTAATGAAAATTTAATTATCTAACTTATATCTAATACATATAATATAATTAACATTATATCTATGCACATTCTGCAAAACTTTGTTAAATGACCTAATTCCATTCTGAACATATGATCCTTGACATATATTATACTTGAATTCAAATTTTAAAATTCCAGAGACATTAAAAATAATAAGAGATATCTTCATCTTAAATCCTACATTGTTTTATGTCACTTGATTTTTTCGAAAATTATTTATCATTGTAGATTATCCATTAGAAAGTTCAGGAAGAAATTTAAAATAATAAAAATTATCTTTAACCAATGTATTAATCACACTTATTTTTATCACTTATTATATTTTTTATATATACATTTTTGGAATGTTAATGAGAATTTCTTAATCAATCTGGATTTCTTATAGATTTACTTTCCATTAAGATTATTAAAATTTTTAAAAGTTTTGTCTCTTATTGATGTACCAATTACCTAACTGATCAAGTCATTTACAAGCATAAAACTAGTTTTTATTTTTATTAATTGTGCACTGGGATGAGTGTTTTTAATTTAATTTTTCCACTATTAGAATATGGGGTTGGAGCAGTATATTTTGGGTACAATTAGCTTTTTCCATTTCTCTCGCATCTTCATACTTCCCTATATGAATGTACTCTACATGCTGAACTCGGTGCTGTAGGGTAAATATCTTTTTATCTTTTAAGAAATTTGATTTTTTTAAATTTTTGATTTTAGATTGTGCCTTTTAATCATCGACACCGACATTTGTAAAATACCTGGATATCCTCTTCTGAAATGCCAAAAAGTTGTGGCAGATAGATTCTCTGAAGTAGATGGTAAGACTGAATAAATAAAATTGATTTTTTTCATTGTAGATTAGTAATGAATTTGCTTTAGAAAGTTATATAATGCATAACTTCTTTTCTAAATATGATTGTTTTTTCATAGAAATATAACTGTGTTTATGTGAACTAATTAAAAAAGAAATATAACTGTGTTTATGTGAACTAATTAAAAATTATCATATGTTTAGGAAAATCCATCTATTAGTGACATCCATCTATTTAATATAGCTGCAAATGCTTTGCAACTTATTCTAAAAAAATTGCACAATTTTTTATGAATATTTTTATTTCTCTCATTCATAAAGAGGTAACTTTTGCTTTAGTTTAAAATTTTGCAAGCCATTGCTTGGTTACTAACTAAAGATTCTTACTGTAACTTTTATATAACAGGTATCTAAGGTTAACAGAGGTCCTATGATATACTTCAAAACAAAAAGCTAAATATTGTTTAAAAATTTGCAAATATGTGTGCGAAACAAATGGATGTGTGTCTCATCTTAAAAATGACAACAATCAATAGAATGGTGTGGGGAGTATGTGTCAAGACCTAATTCCATAATTTCTTCAAACAGTTTATTCAAAACCTTTTTTACTGTTCTGTATGAGAATAATTAAACTACTAGTTTGTAAAAGACATTTACAGCAAATTTTTAACTTTAAATGTTTATATGGAAACAAAAACTAATTGTTAAAAAATTCTGTTTGAACAATGTCCTTCACTATGTTGCAGAAATTTTTCTTTAATTAAATAATTTATTTAGCAGGTTTCAGGAAATCAGTGGTTCAAATTCCCCTCATATGTCCTATTCAGATACATTGGGCTAAACATTTTTCAGTCATTATTGTTTAAAATGAATTATTTTAAAAGCTATGGTTAAAGCATACATTTAACGTTTTTTCTGTGGAATAAAAAAAAATTCTTAACAATTTAAAAGGAATATTTTCAATATTTTTTCTAATTCAAATTCTTTTTTCGATTTATAGGTGAATGGTTGCTTAGAAGAAGCAGTAGTCTTGTAAACCCAACCCTGTATTTTGTCACTGGAGAAAAGTTCTAAAGTAGCCATTTTATAATTTTGAACAAAAATCCAGTTGAAGTTGAACAATGTGCATTAAAGACTGAACACTTAATATTTTTTAACTTCATGGATACTGCTATATATAAATTAAGCAGCACTGCCAAGAGTTCTGTCGAAAATATAGATGCCATTCTTTGCTGGACAGTGTTGTAAATTCTCTTTTCATTATGTGTATCCATTATGTAATCAAGGAAAACTACATAAATAACCAATTTTAGTTAGAATTTTACCAAAATGTAATCACAGTTGTTTTATATAGAAAAATGGATTTGTTTTGGGAAAGGTCCAAGATGTGTGTGTGAACATCTGCCATCTAGGCAAATATTATGACTCAGTTTTTTATGTGTGCAATGTATTTAAATAAATTTGACCAAAATATCTAGCTATTGGTCAAAAAATAAAGAGCTATGTTTGATTGTTAGTTTAGTGTGTAATATTTTTGTTTGGATTTTATCAAAATACCACCCCACTCACAGACAGCAATTGGTAGAAAATTGTAAGTTTTTCATTTTTTTTAAAGTAGTTTTCTAATGATTTGTGCAATTGAGTATAAATGTAGTTAAAAATTCAGACTGTTAATTTTAGGTATAAAGTTTGCAGATAAATGTGTGTAATATTTTTATGAATGTCAAAAATTTTGCTTGGGGTGTGTAATCAAGAGTGTTTTTCGTAACATCTTTTTTTTTACTTATTTATGTTTTACCTGTATTTAAAACTGCCTTTACACCAATAACATTTATACACTCTAGTTGGTTACATTTTGCTTCCATGTAAATATAGTATAATAATTTTATAAATTTAATTGTAACACATTTATATTCTTTCTTTTCAAATTTATTTTAAGCTTTTAATCCATGTGCAGTTCTGATTATCTTTATTGGGTACATATTACAATAAGTTTTTATTCTGTAATTTATCATCAGTTCGATTCTATTTCATTAAGCATTTTTCATCTTGGTTGTTATTGTAGGAAGTGTAATACTTGGTTGTACGTACTACAGTGAATTTATGTAAAAATGTATTTTTATGTTGTAATAAAAGTATAAAAATACTGTGCTGCTGTTATTTGTTACTTGAGTTATTATCTATAAATTAGTATCTTATGTGCAGTATTATTTGTAATAATAAATGGAATAAAAAAAACTTATATTCATTTATAAAAGCATAAGTTATTGATTAGAGCAATTAATTTCTTATGATTTGTTAAAGAATAAAGATTTGAAGTAATATTTTGGCAGTTTCTCTTGTTTAGATCTTTGCAAAAGTATATATTATTAGGTACGTATAATTATACTATTTTTATATTTATGTTCCAACATGTTATTATGTTACTCATGCAAAGAGCACTAATTAGTTATTGAAGTTTTGAGCAAAGATCATAATAACCTTTACTGTTAATATAATTTAACTTGTGTTGCAAAGAGTAGTTTTAATGTTTCTTAGAATTCTTATGCAGTTTTAGAAACAAAGTATTTTGTTAAAATTTCCAATATTCTTTTACATACAAGAAATGTAATATACCATTTTAATAGATTTTTTAGGATATTCATTCCATTTTTTAAAAATTAAATTTCACATTTTTTCTTCATTTTAAATAACTGGTAAAAGTGTTTTTAATAATGTATATTGTACACATACAGTGATTCTGAGTAGGGAGAAAGCCAGGAAACTAATATAATTAGTAGCCTTAAATCAGGGAAAGTTTTTTCACAGTTTCTGTAGCCACCCTCCTGTATTATATTTTTTAAGCTGACTCAGTCTGTCAAGACTTTACTACTCGGTGCAAACTCAAAAGCCTTATAATTAATATTTTCTAAAAATTATAATTCGTAAAAGAATTAGTAAAATTCATGCAAATAACGTGTGTTGTGTGCATCAGATGTTGTTAAAGGATAAATGGAAAATAAAATTGCAATATTAGAGAATATGGTGGAAAATATGTATTTAGAGAAATGCAGATTTAGAGAATACAGTTAAATCTTCAAAAAAAAAAAAAAAAAACAGATATTGGTCAAGTTTAATGATTTTGTGAAAATTGCTAAATAACTGCAAATTGAAGACAAAATGCAAATTCTTAAAAAAATTCTACAGGATAATTAAAGAAAAAATAGTTTTTTTTTGCATATTTTATTAAATTAAATTGAAGAAAAAATGCAGTTTTTTTCTGTATTCAAAAAATCTGTAGAATATTTAGAGGAAAATATAATAAGAAATTTTTTTGCAGATTACATTGAAGAAAAAATGCCGATTTTTTGCTGTCTTGCAAAAAATCTGCAGAATATATAGAGAAAAATTTTATGCCGATTAAATTGAAGAAAAAATACAGATTTCTTCTGTCTTCAAAAAATCTGAAGAATATTTAAAAGAAAAATATAAGAAGAAAATTTTCTGCAGATTAAATTGAAGAAAAACTGCAGATTTTTTTTGTCTTCAAAAAATCTGCAGAAATCTTTTAAGAAAATTTTTAAAAAAAAATTTCTGCAGTTTTTTTTAGCTGGGTTATTAAAAAATTTATTATAAACCGTGCTATATAGTTTACAATTGTTTCCATTATAGAAATCTGTTGTACTGTGCAGAATAATGCTGGTATTAAAAGAAGCACTCCCCAAATTGTTTCTTACTAGTTTTTAAAATAGCAGAAGTGATGAAACTAAGGTAAAAGACCGTTTTTGTTTAGTAAAAATCTTTACAAGGATAAAATAATAAGCAGCATTTTATTACCTCAAGGGGGATATTTATTCATAATGCTCTTTATAAGGTACAAAGTCACTGGTCTCGTTATTGCTTTAAAAAATGTTTTCTTTTAAACGTTTAGAAAAGGTTAATAATTAATATTAATAGCATTTTTAAAAAAGCGATCAGTTTACAAACTGATCCAAAAGGAGCGAAATTAATAAAACCATTTCCAGAAAAAGAGCGTTTTTCTTTTAAACGCTCTGAATGAAGTTACAAATTAATCAAAAAGGATCGAAATGAGTAATGAAAACATTTCCAAAAAAGAGCGTTCTTTCATAAACGCTCCCTTTCACATTAAAAATTAATCAACAAAGAGCGAAATCATTGCTTAAAATATTGCTCAAAAAGGAGCATTTCTTTTAACACGCTCCTTTTAATATTAAAAACTGATGGAAAAGGAGCGAAATCGTTCAATACAAAAAGGAGCGAAATTCGCTCCGAATATTTCGCTCCGCGGAAGGATTGTAAAACGCTCCGAAAGGACGATGCACTTTCAAGTACGGAAAGGAGCGAAAATTCGCTCCATCGGAGCGAATTTCGATCGTTTGGTTTAAGCGTGTAGAAGTGTCCAGTTCCGTAAATAAATTAGCAAGCATTACTTCATTTCTTTTAATTAATTTAATGCTAGGTTTGCAGTTTTGATCATAAATGGGAGAATGAACACCGATGGCAAGTTGCCTGATAAAGAACTGTGCCGCTAGTCTCTTGATTTTTTCCGACAGCACTTTCTGACCCGCAATTTTCATGAGCACAATGTTTGGGGTCCATTTAGGCAGTCCGAGAGCTAATCTGAGAGCCATAGTTTGTATAGTATTGCATGCTTTATATTGAGTTTCAGAAAATTTGTTTATGATTGAACAACTGTAATAAAAGAGACTACAAATGCTATTGTTTGCTATGTTTATAAGATCCTTTGTTCTGGAGCCGTAATTCTTGTATGCAATAGATTTTAGAGCGCTAATTTTCCCGAGGGCTTTAGATCTAATAGTTTTCAGTATAACACCATTTTGGTTAATTTTGGATAAATTTATACCTAAATATTTGATAGTTTATTTCCAAGGGAGAGGAAAGCCTGCATATGTAATTCGAGGGATGGACTGTAGTTTCTTTTTTAAAAGGTCAGCTATAGAGCATTTTTCAGGACTAATATTGACTTTCCAGTAGTTACACCATTTATAAACATTTTCCATCGTATTCTGCAGTTTCTTTGAAATATGATCTAAAGATGTATGAGCACAAAAAATAAAAATGTCGTCAGCAAAAATTGAATATTCTACACCCACATCAAGGGTTCAGAAAAATCCGCGAGAAAACATATGAAAAGGATTGGTGATACAACACTGCCTTGAGGCAAACCTTTCTGAACAGGCTTAGTCCCAGAGAGAGAGTTTCTCCAACGAACTTGAAGGGTCCGATTTTGCAAAAAGTTGTGCAGGATCTTTGTAATATTACCCGTAATTCCAAGCTGAAGACACTTAAAGATAAGACCATCGATGTATACAGTATCATATGCACTTTTAATATCCAGATTTATGCCGATGAAGTATTTCTTATGGCTGTGGGCTTCAGAAATGGCAGTGTGAATTTTGTAAACTGCAAGCTGATTGTCCCTGAGGGGAAGGAAGCCATTCACAGAAGGAGGTATTTTTTTCTCGGTTAGTAAATGATGAGTAATACGCTGAATCAAAATTCTTTCGAAAACTCTTGAAAAAACAGAAGTGAGGGCAATTGGTCTATAAGAGTTAATTTTTGTTTTGTCCTTATTAGGTTTTGGGATTAGGACAATAATCGAATGTTTCCATTCCTCAGGGATATAAGAAGTAGTAAAAACTTCCTGAAAAAAGGAAGTAATGCATGTTAAGTCTGTGTTACTGAGTCTTTTAAACCAATTCGCTGTAATGCCATCAGCACCTGGGGTTGAATTCCGCGTTTTCTGGATAGCTTGTCTGACTTCCTGAAGATGGATAGAAATATTAAGATGAGAATTACAATCTTCACAATAATCCAAAGGAATCGGCTCGTGCTTCATGCTATTGTCGGAGAAAAAATCAGCGAAAAGTTTACTTTGCTGAACAGGATTTGAAATGTAATGATTATTGTGCAGGATAAGATTTACTGTGTTTATTTCTTGGTTTGTATGATTGTAAATTCTATTAAGAATGGAGTAAAACATACGAGGATTTTTGGTTATGTTACATATTTTATCCCAATAGTTTCGACTGGCCTTTTTAATATGAAATCGAAGTTTTGCTGCATACTTTTTATGTTTCATCCAATCTGATTCTGAAATGAGGCGAAGGGCTCTTTTGCGAAAAAGTATTTTCAGTTTTTGAAAGTTGTGATAGGATAAGTTCCACCAGGGAGGGTAATTTTTAGCCGGTAGTGTTATGATTTTTGTATTGTCTCTAATCACTCCGAGATTTTACTCGTCAGAGAATTAAGTCCAGTATTTGTAGTTAAAACTGTGGCAGAGTTACTCATAATCCGGTTCCAGTCCATTGACTTTATTTTTTTGGAGTGTGATCCAGAATCGACCAAGTGATGATAACAGGGTAGTGGTCACTTTCAAAATTCGATTCCGAAACATAGCAATCGACAGCATGAGAAATAGACGCGGAGCAAATGGAGAGATCGAGAAGGGAAGCTGATCCAGTGTAAGCGGCATAAGTGGGATTAGAAGAGTTAAGGAGAATGAAACTGGAGTTTTGTAGCCATTCAACGAAATCATTACTTAGAGGAGAGAATCTGTTTGATCCCCAAAAAGGGTGATGAATATTAAAGTCCCCGAAGATAAAAACAGGAATTGAAAAGGAATCAAAAAAATATTTCACATTTTCTATATAAGTCCTTGAGGAGAGTACAGGTTAATAATGATAAAATGAAAGTCTTTAAAATGAACTTCGACTGCAAGAATCTCCTGATTGAAGTTATGGGAAAAGCCTGTAGGAATGATTCTACTAGAAGCATTTTTAGGAATGGCCGTAAGCAGTCCCCCTCCGGGTCGACCTTGCCTATCAATATAAAAATAATTTTTTGAAGAACAAAGGCGGTGATCTTCATGTTTAAGAAAAGTTTCCTGAATAACCCAAAATTCAGAAGTAGAAAATGGTGGAACTTTAAGCCAGATTTTTTTATTTTTAATGCCCCTACATTTCCACTGAACAAAAGTCATAGTGGAAAACTACGGAAAAAATGGCCCTAAAAGAAAGACAAGGAAAACTTGCCTACACACAAAAATAGTCCCAAGTGGATGTAAATAAGAACTGAACAGTTGAAAAGAAGCAATAAACCCTATTGCCTGAGAAAAAAGAATTAAAACATTGAAAAGCAAACACTGAAAAGGAGCAAAACAAAAAACAAAGCTTTTGGACTGAAAAAAGAGTCCGACTAAATATGTAGTGATGCTACTTTTGATTTGTGGGGATGCTACTAGTGATCTCAATTTGTATTTGCTATTTTTTTTTATGCAAAATCACTATGAATGATGTGTGTGTCAATTTTATTTTTTTTTGGGGGGGGGGGGAATTGGCGTGTCAATTTTTATTTAAATCTTTTCCATGATTGGACTTCCAAGAGACATTTTCCAAAGACTTTTTACAAATGAATTGTCTCCCTTCTTCATGTGTTCATTGAATTTTATAATTCCTTCTTGTGTTCATTGAATTTTATAATTTAAATATGATTTAGTTTAAGTATCAAACGAGTTTATGTTCCTTCTACATGTGTTTATTGAAGTTTATAATTTAAAATCTTATTTTTCATATGTTTATAGAGGTGATCTTATAAGTGTCAAATGAGTTTATCATCTTCCTTCTTGTGTTCATTGAATTTATGATTTAATTTTATAATCTAAATATGATTTAGTTTCAGTATCAAATGAATTTATATTCCTTCTTCATGTGTTTATTGAATTTTATAATTTAATTTCATAACTTGAATATGATTTAGTATAAGTGTCTAATGGGTTACTCTTCCTTGGTATTTTTTTTTTTTCAAATGAGGCTATTCTATGTTATTTCCTACTTCCTGGGTTTTAAAACTTAATCGAATTGATAAAATACACAATTCTTTTGTTGTAATAATTTGATAGTGTTTTTTAGTTTATTTATGTTTTATGCTCTAATATGCAAACTCATAAGTATTAACATTATATTAGAACTTCCATTTAAAACAAATCACTTCACTAAGATATTTAATATACCTTACACCTGATGCATATCTTAGCTCTGACTGATCTCACAAAGAAATCAGATTTTTTTTTTTATCATTTACTCATTCAAAAATCAGAAGTTTCAGTTGTTTAGAATGTTACTACACCTGTTGCTTATCATAATTCAAAGTTCACTGCTATTTAATCTCACGATGAATATTCACACTTATCAGTAATCTTAAAATCTCATAACCTCAACATCAATTAATATCAAACAAAGTCACAATCCACCATTTAATATCTCTACTTAATGAAATTCTTAGCAACAGGCATAAGATGCATTTTCAACTTAACTTCTATCTCAAATATCCTTTAATAACATCCATAATTAAAAACAATAACTTAGAAAGTGATTAACTATATGCATTGTGTAGTTTTAGAAGAATTTTATCCGCAATAACCCAAAAATCTCATTTTTCTTGCACAGTGCTTAAGTATTTGATAAGAAAAACAAAGCCAAATGTTAAACCTAATTAATTTATTAAGTTACCTTTTTGCACATAAACATACACATATAATATCGACACACATACAAGAATTTTCAAAGCTTGACATCCATAACAATCTTTTAAAATAAGTAATCAGTATTAGGGTCGACCCTTTCTCAAACAGATTTTTAATTAAATGTTCATTAATGATTCCAAATTCTATCCTAGCTGCCTATTCAATTACTAAAATATCAAAATTTATTATTTCTTAGGATTATATGAGTGGCCATCTCTAATATAAATTAAAGCTTATTTCTTGCTTTCTCTTACTAGGTTCTCAGGTCTTATTACTAATATTTACTTAGCCAATTATTCGTATTTTTACTAAACATGAATATATCATTTCATTATAACAAGTAAATTATTCATATGGAAATAAATGTTACCACTACTTTTAAACAACATATATTTGATTTATTTATGGCAAAGATGCACATTTACTGATGTCAAATCATTTCAAACAAACACATTTCTGTAAATAACTTAGACATTCTATATTCGAAAACAGATGAAATAACTTTGGATTTGCTTACACATTCAAAATAATCTAAAATATTAAAATTTGCATGGAAGCATAATGATTTCAGTACTCTAAAAACCTTATAATTCATACTATATTATTATACATTTCTAAGATGATTATTTTATTTTAAATTTACATTTATTCTCATCATAATCCATACATTTCCTTTTAAGGTATGTGATTACCCTACATTCCTCGTTTTGCAGAAAATTTTCGAAATTTGTTTTATTTGTTCATTTTATAGGCCGTACATTTAGGTATCTAAAAATGCTTTATTTTTGTTTCTACTATAATTACAAATAAAGTTATAGCATAAATAATAACCGGAAGTGACAATTCTGATACCGGAAGTGGTAATTGAAAGAGCCTTAAAAATACAAACAATTAGTTTGAACAACTATTTTTTTAATTCTTTTTATCTATCTCTATATATATCTGCGTAGGGCAATCGCAGCGTTCGAATAAAAAGTATCTCTGACGAAGTAAATCCAATCACTTCATCTACCACGCTCCTATAGGCCAGAAGAAAAAGTGGCAAATGTGTATCGCAATGAGTCTGATTCTTTGAGACAAATAAAGATAGATGATTTAAAATCGTTCGAGTCTTCAGAATTCCCAAAAGTTTGGTAAAACCGATTTACAGATGTCTATTTTTTTATCATTAGAACTAATCTCAATTCCCATATCGTCGGCCAACGCAATTAACTCCTCCTTGCGGTGTTTAGCTAAAAAAGCCATTGTTTAAACTCAAGCAATTTAAACTTATATTCCCAAAACAAAATTTACGCAGAACTAAGCATCAATAAATCTAAACCTTTTCGCTAAAATTTGCACATATAACAAAACCCAAAATTTACTTTCATATACAATACTAAACAAGAATACAGCACAACATTATGAAAAATTTCAACATCAATTTCCTAACTTCAATGGGAAATTTTACTACTAACTTTCATGAATTTCGATTCCTTTAAATGCACAATCCTACACAAGCTATAATTAAGTAACCCTACACTAAACATGTATTATACACTTGAATTCGCAATGCTACGATCACCAAAACCAAATACTCTTAGCCTCATGAACTAAACTTAGTACATTAAACATACACATTTGCTTAACTACACAAAAAAATTTAATAAAGAAAATCTTTAGTTTGATATCTTATATTTCACTACTCTCAAGATTTAGAAAAACAAAATCAATAATCTTTTAAACCTTTCACAATGATAATTTAATTAATTAACTACTAACCAGAATTTAGCTCTTCAAATTTGTTCCACAAAGAGTCACAAAAAGCTCTCTTAGACTTTAGAATTAATTATTCTAGATACATTTCTATAACTGTAATTTCCTCTGAAAGTAGTAATATGAAACAAGCTTACCATGGTGTAGATTTCACAGGGGACCAAGAGAGAGGCGCTTCGAGAACACAGAATGACGACACAGTTCACCGCATAGTAGATTCACTTTGAAGTAGGTTGTCTCCATGGTTTCAAGCCGGTTTCCTCCATCTTTGCTAGGCTGCTCCACAGGTGCGTGCCTACGAGTCAACAGGTTCCAGGGTTACAGCGGGGTGCTTCCAGGGTTCCCAGCGGGTGCTTCCAGGGTCACTGCCTAAGTCCGATGCTTCCTAGGCGTTCCTTTTTAAGCGATGTGCTTCCAGGGTTCACTGCCAAAGTCCGATGCTTTCCAGGCGTTTCTTTTTAAACGATGTGCTTCCACCGGATTTATTCTAAAGTCCGATGCTTTCAAAGTTTTCTGTGACTGGAAAATTTTTCGAGTCACAGTCACACACCAGTAACTCTAAGGTTGAGATACTGCGCAGGGGAGGGGGTAGCGATCCCACCAGCTGCCACCAGTTTAATATTACTGTAATGTCTTGGCCTAAGTGTGACCAAATAATTCAAGCTTAGGTTGGCCTAAGTTCTTTTATTTAATACAGCAATAATTAAGAGACACTTCTCGCAGAGAAGTCTTGATTAAATATGATTATTTACAAAGGAATCAACAAAATCATAGTTCTAAAACGTCAAAGTTCCATGAGCAATTAGTCCATGAAGACTAGTAATCATCGGATGGATAACTTCCACCTATCAACGTGATACCGAACCATGAGACTACCAGGAGTGCTCGCAAGTTGCTGAGCCGAGCGTTCGGGGAATGCCGATTCCTC
This sequence comes from Araneus ventricosus, assembly GCA_013235015.1. Lineage (NCBI taxonomy): Eukaryota > Metazoa > Arthropoda > Arachnida > Araneae > Araneidae > Araneus > Araneus ventricosus. Next base: position 2,543,756 of record BGPR01000010.1, on the reverse strand, counting down.
GGGGTTGCTTACCAAAGTCCGAATTCAGTCGGGACTTCCAGTCCGAGCTGATCAATATCACACAGCTCTCTTCGGTACTCCGGAGCCTGAAAAACAGTTCCCGAGACTCCTAATCCGTTTCTCTCCGCCGTCTCTCCTCGAACATCAGTTTTTACTCACTCCTTCAGGGAGTGGAGCTCCGCCTATCTTTTCCTTCACTGGATAATGGTACTCTGGTTGACCAACAGCTCCCTTCCTAGTGGTCAACCCCTGTTATGGGAAAGTTCTTGAGTTTTCGCCACCACCGGCCTCTTCAGGAATGACACCAAAGGGTACCACTAATGTGTTCGCTGACAGTGATTGATTCATCGGCATTGTGGCGGCCCTCTGTGTGAAGTCCTTTCTCTTGCACCCGTCTCGTTAGCTATGTCCAGGTGCAACTCCTGCTGTTTGCCGCCAATATCAAAAGGGCCGGCACTCTTTTTCTCATGGGAACATTGCTCGCGGGAAGGAAACCTCACAGTACACGTTATTTTCTCCAGCGAAAGCTTTTCCTTCCTGGAACCCTAACCTCGGAAGACCATAGTGCTTCTTCTGGGGAAAACGTTGTACTTATTTAAAGAGAACACGATTTATCATTTATAAAACTGAAACAATTTACTACAATTAAATAAAAATGTTTTCATTTTCTCTGTCAACATTCGAATGGATGTTCCGATTTTGATAATTATAAGAGTGAGTTTTGACAATTCTTTTGATTTGTGTACTAATGAAAAACTTCCACCTGCCAAAATGACTCCAAATTTCTTTTCTTTGTTGAATCTGAACCTTTTTATTAAGATTTTAAACTAGTATTTCTTACACTATATTTTTTACAGGTAGAGGTAGCTTTTTAAAGAGAAACCGTAAAAGTATAATATTTTGATGATATTGGAAGTGGATCGCGAGTACTACTTAAAAGGGAGTTTTGTAAGGGAAATGTTTATAAAAAATGATAGTGAAATGCAATACTTTTTATTTTACCATACGGAAGCAAAATTAAAACCCTCTCGGATAAAGAATTTTTTTTAATCTAAATTTTTTGCATTTTGGCGTTCTTATGGGAATGTAGTACTTTCTATATGGTAAGCCGATTTCTTTTTAATTTACCACTCAAGTTTTAGAAAAAAGTTCAGAAAAAGTAGATATAATCATTGTGTTCGCTTGAAATATGAAATACTCATTAAAAAAATTATGTACGGTAGAGTCTCGATAATTCGAGTTTCGATTGTTCGAGTTTTCCATAAATCCGAGTTAGTGAAAAAATTCAGTTTAGCTCCCAAATAATGACCAACACATACACAACACGTGAAAGAATTACTACTTCTGGTTTTTATTGTTGTTAGACGGGTCATATGTCCACTGCGCACACCGAAGCCACCTGTAGAAATGCCCCCTCCCAAAGAAAACAGGATATATATAAGATCGATATATAGGAGCAATGTTAAAAAAAAAAAAAAAAAAACAATTGGCAATTATTTTAAGATATAATTAACCTGTTGCTATCAGCAGTAATGTAATAATTTGTAAGTACATTTTTCATTTAAATATACTACACTGAAATTTAGAAATTGCTTTTATTTCCATTTATTTATTTATTAAATTTTATGGTTTCGATAATTCGTGTTTTCGATAGTTTGAGGTAGGCCCGGTCTCTTCCACCTCGAATTATCGAGAATCTACTGTATAAATATATTTACGCATTATTATAGATAAAAACCTATCAATATAGAAAAATTTTAAATATTTATAGAAGTTTTTCTTCGTGAACATTCAACAAATCCAGAGCCGAAGTTCGTGCTTCTGCTCCGAGTTGTTAGTCTCAAAGACTTATGAAGCTTTTTTGGAGACAAACAAGAGTTATGACACTCGCCCTGAGTAAATCCACAAAGGGATTTATCAGAATATGTTAAATTTTAATAATAATTTCTAGTAATTGGTGGTTTAAACTTAGTAAAAGTTTTAATGACCCATTCCCTTCATTTTAGAATGTTATTCACAAGGATAACAGAAACTAATTAACACATATTGCGAAGCACAAATATCACATGGAATTCTTTGTTAGTTTCTTTAGTAATAAACAGAGAAAAATTATAGCAGAAAAAGAATATGAAAATTTACTTAGATATGTATTTCAAACTAATTTTAAAGACTAAAAATCATTTAAAGTGACATTAGATAGAAGTCGACAATAATTATAAATGTACCATGTTTAAGTAAAATTAAAAACGCTGTTTTATTCATTGGTATATGAATGAGAATGCCTAAAAATTCATGTAGGAATTAAAATTATTTTGTAATTGTTCCTGAAAGATAGGAAAGAAGTAGATACCTATCAAAATCACAAAGTTTAAATTTGAATTACACATGAAACAAAACATTCTTACAAAATTTTGAATACGAGATGTAATTCATTACGAGCTGTTCAAGCATCGCATACTAGAATATTTTATAGCCGCTCCCCCTCGAAAAAAAGACGCCCGTTTACTTCTTGCCAAGAAGGAAAGATTTGTTTTCTATTTTAAATGCAAAAGAATAACAGCCCATAGAGGCTTGCAGCGATAACGCGCCAAATATATTGTCGGTAGGGTCTGGTTTCTTTGAGCTATTGATGACATTTCTTTTCTCTCCCTCTCCCAAACAGTCATAAATTATATACTGCAATATTGGTTTAACATTTTGGCACACAGGGGGCGCTTGCTGTACTTCAGAGTTCAGATTTATTTCGTAAGCCCCCTTAAGGAGAGGAGTTGTACAGCGCAAATCGGATCCTTAGTTGTAAATAAGATTTTCCCCTGTCTAGTGAATTTCATGTTTTCAATGTTGTCATGTCGGTTAACTACCTGCTTAATAAAGGCCTGAACCTGAAATGGGTTCGAATGAGGTAATTTCTTGCTTTTATCAGCATTCGAAACTATAATATTTATTTGATTAAACTGTGTTTGGCCGGCACGAAGAACAAGTTCATTAGAAGTTTTGTTGCTCTTGAAGTAAGTATTGTTCATGACAGTACCCAAATTCTTTGGTTTTTCTTTACTCATATTTAATCCAGTATCATTGTTCGTAACTTCAAAACATGAGTACGTTTTGCCAAACGGAAGAAAAGCAAATAAAAAATGGACAGATTAGCTTACCTGTCTTCTTCAAAATGGAAACAGGAAATCAAAAAGCACCTTACGTTACGAGACACACACTAAGCAAAACAAAAAAATATGTGAGAAGCCTTCAAAACGAAACTTTTTCGAATTTTCCCACCTCAACACATTCTTTTGACACTTTCCTTAAATGTCAATCCTTTTTAATTGAAATGAGTAAATAAATAATAATGCATTTGTTGCTTTTTAAAATGAGAGTTATTTCAACTAAATTAAAAAAAGAAAATGTTAAGTTTGGTTTTAAAATGATAAAGAACTGATAACAGAAACTAAAATGAAATATAAAATTGTTTTTATAATTCTTTTTTGGATTAATTAGTCGAAGTACCTGACATTGCTGATGAAAAGTTAGCAAATGTTTCAGTTCTAACAGTTTTTTAAAGTGAATTATTCTGAAAGTAATTTCAACAAAGGAAAGTCATCTTTGAAACATATATTTCATTTTGAATCGCCATTCACAAATTTTTTTTTGCAAAATATGAAATTTTTGGGTATTTTTAAAAATTTGTATGTTTCATTGTGAATCACTATTCAAATCCCCCCCCCCCCACACACAAAATACCCAGTCTTTTTGGGTATTTACACAGGCCTTGGGTAAATATCTGGGTATATACCCAAAAAATATTTCCTACCCCCTGGGTGTTTACCCACCCCACATCACTGCATATGATGTTAAATCATTTCATACAGTAATAAAAGTATCATTTAAGGCAAAAAACAGCCACCTTAGTAACATGATTAGCAAATGCATTTTACACTTTGCCAGTAAGTTTTTTAGCATTGCATAAAATATTTCGGAATTGTGTGAATTATTAATCATTTCAGACTTTGCTCCAAAACACCAAGAATTCTACCTGCATTTCATATTTTACCACTACCATTAAATAATTTCATATGCAGGGATGAGATTGGCAAAAAAGCAAAAAGACTGAAATCATATGCAAGTAAAACATTTGTACCATAATTTATACGTGAAAGATGTTCTAAGAAGTAAAACATCAGAACACGCAATATGATGAGAACATTACACTATAATAATTAATAACTTAATTATTTATAATTCAGTATGTATAAATAAGAAAAAAGAATATTAAATTATTATTAAATCATTCACATTAAAAGTTAACAAACAAGTTTAACACATCATCAGGTGCATCAGAAAATACAAAATTAGACATTAAAACATTTACCACCTGTACATCACTGCGATTCAACCTACACCCAACAGAAATCTGAGAAGAATTATATTTAATAGCCTTTTGATAAAAGTTAGCTCAAAAAATAAATAAAAATAAGGACAAATAATTTCTTTTGCTTCATGCAATTGTGTAAAGTGTATTAGCTCTTTATAAATTATAATAACGTATCATATACTGATTTCTGTTTTATTTCTTTTATTTTTATAAATTTTTGCAAAAGTAACAGCACGATGATTTTGCAATTTATAAAGCAAGAGAGATTGAGATATTGTACAGTTACAATGACAGATTCATTTAGCATTATTGCTATTTGAAACATTTCCTTAATTGTCAAAGAAGTGGTTTTCTTCCATTTTTTTAATTGTGTGGCTTTTGTTGGTAACAGATCCCTATTAACACGCTTCACCCCTTGTTTTGAAGGCCACCTATCTTTGACAGATTTTTCTTCACTAAAGGATGTGTTTGCATCCTCTGCAAGTTTATTTTCAATAGAGGCTAAAGTTTTTGCACAGTCTTCATTAGTATCTCTCTGTTTAATTGCTGGCATAGTTGTCGGGACTACACTATCTCTAGAATGCCTAAGTAAATCATGTTTTATTTATGTCTTATTCTCTGCTTTTTTGTTGCATTTGCACACAGCTTTTTAGCTGCCTCTTTTGACAGGAGTTTCTTTTTTTATGTAGTTTATTTATTTGTTTTTGTTCCATTTTTTTATTTCTTCATCTTGGTACGCCCTACAAGATGACCTTAAGTTTCCAACTAATTTTTTTTTTTTTAACATGTTCATGCAATTTTTTTTTTTTTGCAAAATATGCCACAGAGGTTTTGTTTTCTGCAAAAAGGTGGTATTTAATACTTTGAATGGCACTGAATGTTGGAATGTTCATCCTTGTAGAGCTTGCCGATATAATGTTGATTCATCAGTAGAATATGAATCAGCTAGTTTCCTAGCCGGTGGAGTTGAGCCGCACGGTCAAGCATATTTTCCCAGAATTTTCTTTCGAAAACGGAAGGTTTCTTTTCTTTGTGCGTAAGCGGAATTTTCGGAAGAAAAAGCAAATTTTTGTGGGTTTTTTTTTAAAAAAAGAGGAATTTTGAGAAAAAAAAAGCGGAATTTCTTCAAAATAACAAAAAAAGCAGAAATTCGCGAAAAAATCTCATCCCTGCATATGATATTAGGAGGTCTGCTGTCCTCCCCCCCCCAAGGAAACTGCTGTACTAAGTAATAAAGAAATTAATAACGATTTTGGAGTTATAACTAAAGGAAGAAATTTTTAGTTTATAACTAAAGAATGATAATGACATTTTGATATTCTAAAAGTATTACTTTAAAGTTTACGCAGATTCTTTTTCATAGTGTAATTTTGATTTTTTTGAACAATTTTTGTCTTATCTTTTCACATAGAGAGAATAAGCAAACATATGCAATTTCAAAAGATATAATCAATGTTTGAAATATTTTAAATAGTTGACACACAGTAATTTAATGATTAGTGAAAAATTTTATTTCCCACTTGTAGAAATTAAAGCAGTTGTCAAATATTACCTTTTGGATGTCTAATGAAATATCCAGTTAAAATTTTAAATTCAAGAGAAATTCTCTAACAGCCTATAAAAAATCTTTCAATTTGATTAAACTTTCATTTACTTTTTTCATTCATTAACATGATAAATGGATAAAAAAATGAGATAAGAAATTAATTTTAAGATTATTATTCTGCCCTTTCTGTAATATTAAATTATTACCTTTTAATTACTTGTTTCAGATCTGATATCAAACAAAACATTTTAACAATTATTACTCTTATCTTTTTTTCATTGAAAAGAAAATCAAAAGAATACTTCAATAGGGAAGACATCATTTGTAGGTTTTATTTACTAAAAAACAGACTGCTTTTTAAAAATCCACCAGACAAGCACTTTTTGAATCAATCAGCCAATAGGGTAGACCGGGCCTAGCTGGCCCGTTTTTTCTTCCCAGAAAAAACTTTTAAAAACTTTTTAAGCTGACACTATCAGTGTACTTTCAGAAAGAATTCACCACAATAAAATTTGAATACATTAACTATTGGTATTAATTTAAAAGCTCAAACTGACACCAAGTTGCTTGGGCCAAACTGTGGGATAAGTTGACCCACTATTAGTATGAAGCGACTATTATAAAACATTCTTCTATATTGTTATATTTATTAATTTAAATAAGTAAGCACAGTTGTATTATTATCCACATTATTTGTATTATATACAAATTTGGTGCATTTCTACTCAACAGAATATGAGATACAGATTTTATGGTCATCATCAAATAGTATTGTATAGCAGAGCCTCCTATATTGTGTAATTATAATCAAAATTAAATCTGTATGGTTTTTCATAACAAGTATCTTGTATAATAAAGCTGGTGCAATTCCAATCCAAATATTCAGAGATATTTTCTATAACGTACATCCTGAAAAAACTCTGTGTAGTGCCACCAGACGTTTCCCGATGGACAAATGTGCCCCAGGCAAAATGGGCCAAACTAACCCCATATTGCCATTTTTGCTTCTTATGAGTGTAGGGATTTATTCTGAAAGCATTTCGAATAACAAACAGTCACTAAAGTGACAAAAAAGAATTATCTTATTAAATATTATTTATAAAGATGAAAATTATAATTTACAAACAAAGAAAAAATTATTTCTAAGTGAGCAGATTTACTCAGCTTAGGAAAAATTAGAAAATTCTAGCTGGTTCTTTAATGGAGGCTGCATCATCAATGATGCTGATGTGGGAGAAGAAACAATATACACTTATCTAGATTCACAGTGTTAAATACCCTAAAGTTGTAAAAATATTGTGACTGGGCCAACTTGCCTCGATCTACTCTATACTAAAAAAAAAAAAAAGGGAGGGGGGGATACAAATTTGCATAATGAATTATCATATGTAATGCACTCTTGATACGAATTGCAATATGCTGCAAATTAATACTGTTTCTAACTTTTGATTTTATAAGTAGAGTTTACCTTTTAGTAACGTCTATTTAATGTGTTCTTACATTATATTTTAATGAATACTTTTAATATTTCTAAATGTAGCACCTAAGAATATTATGAAAACTTTAGAAAGAAATCTTTCAAATTTGTCTCAAAACAGGAATATTTGTGCTTAAATTTACATCACTGTCTTTAACTAATCGCTAACTTTAACATGAAGTACCTAATTGTTTGAAATTCATGGATAGAAATATAGGTATGCAAGCTTACATTTATTGAAACACTAATAAAGAATATATTTTTGTTATTGCATGAGGATCTTTGGAAAAATGTTGAAGATAAAATAATAAAGATATTGATGATGCTTAGTGTTTACTTTGAGAAATAACAATCCACAAAAAGAAATACCTGAACAATTTATTCTCTCCAAATATTTCAGAGGAATGTTCATTCAAGTGGAACAAAATATAAGTTTGTACACAATTTATATTACATGCAACAAGTGGACCATTGACGACTGCTTTTCATATTTGAAAACCTGACATTCTTCAATTTTTTTGTGGTATGTTGTTTCGTTTACAGAAAAATAAATCTCTACAATTTTGGGCACTAACAAATTTAGGCAGGGACCAGCCCTAAATCCCTGAGAGCAGTCCTTTCTGATGGAGTGAGGTGCTCAGAGAAGCTGCAGTAAAAAGGAAGCTGCATAAGTTGTTGTAGATAGTCCATAAGGTAGGCTTTCATATTGACAGAATGGATAGGATCAGCTGCAATGTCAGGATCTTCCTCAAGTTCTTCCCTTTCTAATTCATAATCTGAAATAAAATAAGTTGGCAATAAATTAAAGAGTAGCTTTATTTCATACAATTCAACTTATTTAAATGCAAAACAGCTCAATTACTTAATTTAACAGTAACAAAAAAACTAAATTTTTAAAAAGTAGTAAACTATTTAAAATATTAAAAGTTTCATGTTTAGCCCATTAACGCATAATGCACAATATCAAACTAATTTAACCAGGAAATTTCAGAAGAATTCAGTTTAAAAATGAAGCAATTAATTTTATTCCTGCTTAGACTAAATAAACATAAATATGATGACACTATCATATTTATGCTAATTACAATGACACATTAAAGCCCAAATACCAGAAAACAAAATATATAAATTCCTTTATCATATATTTGGAACAAATATATGATAAAGGAACCTTGGAAAGGATTCCTTGATCACCATCACTTGATCAAGGAAGATATTCAACTCCTCTCTTTCAACAAGATTATGCATTTCAGTATTGACATTTTCTTAAAACTATTTTTATTCAACATGAAAATTTCATGATACAATGAAAACAGTTTGAATTTTGCTATAGTAAAAGATTATATTTGTCACAGGTTATATTTTCAGAAACTGTCTTAGAATTTGTTAAATTCAGAGGAGAAAATACTTGGCATTCAAGCACTGGTATTTTTAAAACCATAAGACAATGCAAATATTGTTTTTTGATACGATCATTGCTTCAGAAGTTTAACAAAAAGAAATGCAGGTTGATAATTCATTTGAATTTTGTCTAACAGAAATTTTATGCCAAATTTAAAGGGTGGAGGAACCTTCCTTGTTCAGGTAACACTATCAACATTCAAAGCATATTTGTACCAAATTTAGTAGTTGTAAATGTTATAGTCTCTCCCACACAGTATTAGAAGGCACATACACTTGTTTATTCTTTCACAATTGCCAAATATTATCATTAGATTCAAAAGCAAATTCACCAAAACATGAAAATAACATTTTACCTGAAAAAGTGGCACCAAAAGAAATTCCCGATGAAGTGCTATCCAACAAACTTTCACCATTATTTTCACAACCGTCTATCAGATCATCCTATAAAACATTCAGGTTAAAATAAATAAAAACTCTCATTAGGTTCATTAATACTTAAAAAAGCCATTACCTTTAGTAAATAATTTTATAGCTAATTCATGAATGCATACTTAATCATTTATATGAACTTATGTCTAGTTTATGTTCAGAAAAACTTCAAAATATTATTTTGACTCGGACAGAATAAAATATAAAAATTAATTATAGTTCAGAATGGATAAAAAAAAAAAAACCTATTCTACCAAATGCACAGAAGATTAAAATTTGCATTTTCAAATTAAAATTTCAGCAAATAAAATATGGTATGAAATTGTTAATTGAAAAGAAAATACTAGTGTCAGGTGGGGTAAAATGGGTAGCCAAAATATATGACAGATTTTTAATTACATTTGTAGTTTTTTTTGAGTTGGATATTCTAGTTAACTGTTCTGACTTCCATTCCTCAACTGATGGTTTTTTCACAGTTTCTTTCTAAGTGAGTGGTAACACATTAAACTGAAGTGGACAAGTTTATGTCATATGTTATGTATTCTAACTTTCATTGCCAGGTTCAGATTATTGAAAAATTCTTATTATAGTGGCATATCTTTTTTGGACATTTCTGCTGCCTCAAACTTGTCCCAAAAAACCCCCCCCCCCCACTTTTTTAAATCTCACATTTAGAAAATGGGTATATGGTTAGGCTTAACATTCTGCACTTTGTGTAGGTTAGATACTGCATTTTTTTTTTCTTTAAATAATTCATTTATGATAAATTGAAAATTAATGAAACATAAATATTCCATATTATAACTCAATAAAAAAATCCTACACGTAAAGGATCAGGAAAATTACCAATTTTCTCTCATGAAAAGGGGGACATAACTGTTAAATCTTTAAAATTTATGGCAAAATGTGGTTATCAGCGGTATATAAAGTGTAAAAACTTTACAGAGGCATTAACCAGCTCCAAGGAAAATGAAAATACCACCCATTTACTTTGTATCAGGTCCTGATTGGCTTCCAAATTTTGATAAAAGGTGGCATAGAGAATTGTGTAAAAGAAATCCAGAATTACTGACTAAATTAAGAGCAGATGCGATGACACCAATTTTGAAAGCATTGTTTAGAGAAAATTGTTACCAGAGTGTAACAAAATCAGTTTTTTCCTTACTTCAGGAGGAAACTCTTCAAAAATATATCAGCCATCAATGTCATAAAAGGCTTTAAAGGCAGTGGAGTTCATCCTCAAAATCTAAAAGCAATTCTACACAAAATAACACCTTCTTTGACAGATGCCAAAAGTTTGCAACCAGATGTTTCTATTTTTCATGATATGCCTTCAAGTTCTCAGAACCTGTCTTTGTCTCCACCCCAAGAATGTAGATCACAAAGCACAATTTCTTCTACATACAAAGATTTGAAATGCACAAAATTGCCAGCAATATCTTCAAATTTCAAAACCACATACGTGAATAATTCAAAGCAAAAATGAAAATGTGTGCAGGCAAGTGCTGGAGAAATTTTAACAAGTGTAGATGTTCTAGGAAGACTAAAAATTTAAATTGAAAATAGCAATGTAATTTCCTTGCAGAAGAAATATATGTAAATTATATTACTGAAAATACAGCAGCGAGACAAAGTCTAACAGTAGGTGTCTGGGCAAAAGCATAATATTTGAAAAAAGCAAGCAAGAATTCATTGACAAAATTATGGCCTTTGAAGGTTTACCTATAAAATGAAATATCTGAATTAAGATGGGCAACTTTTATTTTTCTGACTGTACAGGACACAGATTATATCAAAGATAATTAAATAATAAAAATATTGAATGAGCCACAATTTAATAACAGAGGTTATTATTTTTTTGGGAGGAGGGGGAATATTTCATTTTTTGTCAAATTTACTGTATAATTTGAGCCTTTTTAAATCTTAATATAAATAAAAGTCATTGTGGGTATGTTCCACATCTCCTAAACCACTGGACTGTTTTCAACCAAATTTTGCACACTTATTATTCAAGACAAGAGGTAGATTATTGTCCAACTTTTTGAAGTCCGAAAGTTAATTAGAAATTAATTGAAACCATTTTTTCCGCTATAACTTCAAAGCTATTTCTTCCACTGAAAATATATATATACCATCTGAAAGTTCAAATTTTTATCCTTTCAATGATACCAATTTTATAACTGTGTAATGTTTCCATCAAATTTTATTAATTTTTCAAAATTTAATAAATTGTTCATTACATGCAGACGATTTTGAAATAAAGCAAAGTTATAGATACTTCGTTGCTAGGCAAAGGTGCGACTTTCAACTACTAGCGTTTTTTCATTCAAACCTTATTAATGTAGAATAATAAAAAGGCCAACTTTAAAGGTTATCTCTGTATTTAGTACAGGTTGATCTTCGTAGTTAGAAAGCTGTATATTTGGCTGTTTACAAATTTTTATACTCTCTTTAATCATTGTATTACATGTTGTTTGAAAGTTAAAAATATATGTTCATCATTCAAACTCCTTGCATTTTCATTCAAGCCGAATTAACCTTTAGGCTACAGGAGCTTAAACCAGAAGAACTCCATTGAATGCGGGGCATGAAGTTCTCAATGGTGTCTGGTACAGCAGTTGTACCGACCCACATTCAAAGGTAAAATTTTTTCTGGTACAACAGTTGTACCATGCCCGTAAGGAAAAGGTTAATTTAGAGTAATAAACAAGCTAACTTTAAAAGGTTAAATTCAAAAATGATAAAGGCAAAGGAAGTTTATGTTTGTGGTAGAAAAATTGTAACAATTTTTGTGAAATAAAATGTGTTTGCCTATGAAGATATTATGACCCTGAGCAAAGCTGGGTATATATATATATATATTTATACAGCAGAGTGTAAGCCGAAAAGTTAATTAAAAATTAAGCAACATTTTAGCGTTTTCCAGCAATATCTTTCGAAAATATAATCTTGCAAAAAACTATTTTTACACTGTATTCAATTTTTAAAAATTAATTTTTCAGCAACACAAACTTCATTTCCATACAATTTGTTTATCTAATTTCAATAAAAAAATTTTAGAATTAATTTTATACACAATATGTATAATTTTCTTTTTTTTGTTATAGCAGAATAAGAATATATACGAAGAACTGTTGTCAGAACACATTAATAGAATTCTGTAAGAATACTATAAGAAAAATTTAAAAAGCAGACAATTAATACTTTATATTAGGAACAACTATTAATTTGGATTAATTTCACATTTTTATAATCAAAAATTATTATTTAATTAATTTTCTATTTAATTAAACATGGTGAAAATTAGATGTATATTTGACTTGATTGTTTATAGAATCCTTTGGTTCAACTGATATTCTCATTTTTAGTAAAAAAAGTTTCAGATGATAAAATGGTTTTGTGTGTAATAATATTTTAGATAAGAGTAGTTTTTAAATTAAAAATATTGCACATGAAAGCAATTTCACCCCGAGCAATGTCGGGTATTTCAGCTAGTAAATAAATAAATAAAAAAAAAATTTAAATCTGACTTTTACTGTTATTATATCACTGTACTGCAACAAATAATCTATTTTTTAACATTTGCTACTGTATTAGATTTGCATACCCATTTTACCCCACATAATAACCATTTCAGTTAAAACTTAATATTTGTTATCTCCTTAAACATTACCTTTTATTTTGTTCACATAGTTTTAATCAATTGTTTCTATGTTATAACAGGGATGAGATTGGCAAAAAGACTGAAATCATTCGCGAGCAAAAAATTTGTACCACAATTTATACCCAAAAGATGTTTTAAGAAATAAAACATCAGAACATGCAACATGATGAAAATATTACACTATAATAATTAATAACTTAATTATTTATAATTCAGTATGTACAAATAAGAAAAAGAATATTAAATTATTATTAAATCATTTACATTAAAAGTTAACAAACAAGTTTAACACATCATCAGGGGCATCAGAAAATACAAAATTAGACATTAAAACATATTTACCACCTGAACATCACTGAGATGCAACATTCACCCAACAGAAGTCTGAGAAGAATCGTATTTAATAGCCTTCTGATAAAAGTTAGCTCAAAAATAAATAAAAATAAGGACAAATAATTTCTTTTGCTTCGTGCAATTGCGTAAAGCGCTTTTTACACACTTAGTGCTTTTGTGTAAAGTACGCTTTTTATAAATTATAATAATGTATGATATACTGAATTCTGTTTTATTTTTATACCTTTTGCAAAAGTAATGGTAAAATGATTTTGCACCTTATAAAGTGAGAGGGGTAGAGAAATTGTAGTTACAATGACAGATTCATTTAGCATTATTGTTATTTGAAACCCTTTGAAACATTTTCTTAATTGTTAGAGTGGTTTTCTTTCGTTTTTTTTATTTGTGTGGTTTTGTTGCTAACAAATCTCCATTAACATGCTTCACCCCTTGTTTTGGAGGGCTCCTATCTTTGACAGATTTTTCTTCAATAAAGGATGTGTTTGCATCCTTTTTCAGTAGAGGCTAAAGTTTTTGCACAGTCTTCGTTAGTATCTCTTTGTTTAATTACTGGTGTAGTTGTTGGGACTACACTATCTCTAGAATGTCTAGGTAAATCATCGGTTTTATTTTTTATTTTGAGAAGATTTTTTTTGTCTTATTCTCTGCTTTTTTGCTGCATTTGCACACAGCTTTTTAGTTACCTCTTTTGACAGGAGTTTTTCTTTTTTTGATGTAGTTTATTTATTTGTTACTGTTGCATTTTTTATTATTATTATTATTTCTTCATCTTGTTATGCCCGACAAGATGACCTTAAGTTTTTAAATAATTTTCAACATGTTCATGCAAAAAAAATCTTTTTTTTTTTGCAAAATATGCCACAGAGGTATTGTTTTCTGCAAAAAGGTGGTAATTAATACTTTGAATGGCACAGAATATGTTGGAATGTTCATCCTTGTAAAGCTTGCTGATATAATGTTGATTTGTCAGTAGAAGATGAATCAGCCAGTTTCCTAGCCGGTGAAGTTAAGCCACGTGGTCGAGCAAATTTTCCCAGAATTTTCTTTCAAAAATGGAAGATGGAAAGGTTTCTTTTCTTTGTGTAAAAGCAGAATTTTCGGAAGAAAAAGAAAATTTTTGCGACGGGGGGGAAAAAAAAACCCCCGAAATTTTGAGAGAAAAAAAAAAGCACAATTTCTCCAAAATAACAAAAAAAGTGGAAGAATCTCATCCCTGTTATAAGTAAATCTACAGTCAAAACAGCTAATTTTTAAACTTTTATTAATAGCTAGAGGTTTTCTTTATATAAAATTCCTCTTTTTACATTTTTTTTAAAGCTTTGGCATAAAATTGAAAATTTTTCAGCAACTCGTTGCAAGTAAAAAAATTTTAAGCACTATTACAACAAATATACATAAGTGAATACAGAAATATGCATCAAAGTCAAATATATGTCATTTACAGTTTGATATTTAAATGCCATATCAAAATTTAAAAATCAGTTTATGTATTTCTGCAACAATAACTTTCCAGCGGGCGCACATTTGCAAGAGATACTTGAATTGTGCATCATATTACATATTTATATCATTATTTTATATATTTAAGTACAATTTTATTTATAAAACCTTTGTTTAGTATTATGCTAATAAATAAAAGTTGCATTTATTTTTGTAGAATAACATGATATATATATGTATACGATGCACGATATGTCGTAAAATTTGTGTAAGCACTCCCACTGGAAGATTAATTTACAAAAAAGATTTCAAACATGTTACAATTTTCATTTCTAGGTTGAAAAGAGATTTTAACAATATTCTCACATCAGATGAATCCTCCTCCTCATGGTCAATTCCTTGATCACACAAGTTGGACAGATCATTTAGTAACAACTTATAAATTTTGATAAAAAGAGGTATTTTTGTCCACTGATCAGGTTCTGAAAAATGAAACAAATATTAATATTAGCATTGTTCTGATGGGAAAAAAAAAAAAAAAAAAAAAAAAAAACCCTAGTATGCTAAAGAAGAAAGGTCATGCAACCCCCCCCTCACACACAAATGCAGTTTTTTTTTATGCCTACAAAAGAAGACTAAGAAAAAGGGTATATGATGTGTATGCATCTAAAATTGGAAATATTAAATATGACCAGAGACAGTGGCAATTCCAGTGGACAAAAAAGGGGAAGGCTACGTTTACACAGTAAAATGGGATAAATCTGGGCATTTTTTAAAAAATCATGCTCATACTGTTGAAAATTTTCCTTTTAATAAAAATTCTTATAATAGGAAAGTCCACTAATGTATCAAACTAAGAATTGTTTTGAAACGTTACAAAATGTTCCAGCCACACACAAACCTTCACATTATTCCAATAGGAGTAATTCAAAGGTATGGCTTCAAACTCTATTCAAATCGTGTTTACAGCGATGAAATTTACAACAGAAAATAAGTATGTTTACCTTGCTGAGCTTTGGAGCGAGTCTTCGGTCCCTGAGTATGACTAAATATTTGATCCCCCATAACTTGAATGTTTTGTAACCTTTGGTCAATTCCTTTCAAGCCGTGTTGGAGGATTAAAGAGAGAGCAAAACCACTGGAAAGAGAAAAATTTTAAAGGAATTATTTTAATGATAATAACGATCTAGTATTTTCTGAAAGGCTAAATAATTAGTGGCATCAACCTTCTGAAAATTATGTTTGGCACTAAAGATGTCATTGTATCAAAACCAATGTTTTACAGGAGAAAAAAAAAATTTTGAGGGGAAAAAAATTCTTTTATCACGATATTACTTATCTTTCTGAACAAAGCAGCACATAGAATAAACTGGGACATAAAGAGGTAAGAAGAGAAATTACAAATTTGGTAAAATTTTCTCTCCCTCTGTTTTCTTTCCACTTGTGTATTCTGTCAAGGAAAAAAAAAAAAAATCTTATTTAATCAATTTATTTAAAAATTACCCTTTTTAACACTGAATTTTTTTAAAAAACTGTTTTTTGTTTTGTATTTTCTACCAGTTTCAAAGGATAATGGAGTTCATAAAAAACTAAATGGCAATAATTAAATTAGTACATACAGACTATTGAAAATGCAATACAAATTATAAGACAAAAAGAGCGAACATTTTTAAAAAATTGCATCAATTGTTTAACTATCAATTTTCAAAAAAAAAAAAAAAAAAAAAAAAACTGAAATTAGATTGTTTATTTGAATACCACATTGTTTATTACTTCTTTCTCAGTAAGAAGTATAAGCAATAGCTTTAAAAAACAAAAACTTTCACTGTAAAATATCAGCATGAGGTAAGTATCTTGTTTCCTTCTTGACTTCCACCTATCTGAGATAATATTGCAATCAAGTAAGAAAATTTAATCTTGTCTTTAGCTGGCAAGCTGAAACACTATATACTATTATTTTATAACTAATATAGCCAGATCATTTTGAAATGGCAGTACAACATTAGTAAATATTTCACAACTTTTTTGACATTAATGATTTGGTGTATTGAACCAAATATCTACATCATGATAATCGTAAATGTAAAAAAAAATAAGATAGTTATACTAAAAATATTATATTAAAACTTTCAATCTCTCCCCACTTACACATTGGTGAACAATTAAAAAAAAAAATGTAAACTTTTGAAAAGAAATTCATATTATTTACCTGACTTTTTTTTCATAAGCTCCAAAAAATAGGGGATGGCACTGACACCAGATGGACATAACAAATTCTAATGCCGATTCTCCTGCTGGGCCTGGCACTCCACTTAGAAAATCCAGCACAGGATCAATTTGATGATTGACAAGATGAGCAAACACCATCAATAAGCTCTGACAGGAATATATATATATAAATCGAAATATAACTTACTATATACGATCATACAGAAACAAAGTAAACAAGACATATCAAGAAGCAAATCCTATACTAAGAAGTCATTATTTGAACAATACAACCAAATTTAAAACAAATCTAAAGAATTGAAAATACTATAGATACCATGAACATAAAATTAAGTTTAAACATTTATATGTCAACATGTAAAAAAACTCTGTTGTTATAATAGTATTGAAAAAGGCAATCAAAAGGCAACAATTGAAAAGGCAATGGAGTTTTCAACAATTAATATAGCAGCTTGGCTGTGGACAAGCTTTAGCCAGGTTAAATTAATTTTGCTGTACATACCATCCCTGTTACTAAAGTTGTTGAAAAAAATAAACAGGGTAATTTACCCTAAAACGAAAGAATTTAGAAAGAAAAATCATAAACTAACCCTAACAATAAAACATAATTATAGAAAAGACTAAAGTTCAAGCTAAAAATATGTAATACAGCAATATATTGCACTAAAAACAATAATATATCATTCAATAAAATATCCATACTATTCATTAAACATTCAGTGTCTCTACTTATCCTTACCAGAACTCAACATTTTTAATATATACCGCCACTTAGCTTGATATCACAGTTTGCCAAAACTAGATTTCCAACTATGAAACAGCATAATTTACGAAATAATATAATTAATTTTTGATATTAAAGAATTAGTAAGATACCTATATTAACCTACCCTCAAAGAAATAAAAATATTCCATTATATACCAATATGAATGTTTTATTTTAAATGACCCAAATATTACTTATCTATATAAACTCTTAAAAAACTTTTAGACATTCCATAATCTATTGCAAAACAATAAAAAAATTTTATGTTCGTAATTCTCTCTCTCTCTATATATATATTACACATTCAAGCAAAACAGAATATTCTAAAAACTTTAAAATTACAGATAAATCTGAGTGAACCAATCCAAATCTACTAAAAGAAGTCATGGACTTGATTCAATATTATAATACAATGCATGAAGCTTTCTTACAATTTGAGCGCTTTGAGAAGAACGCACACTGACAGGAGTTTCCATTCCTGGCAATCTGAGTACTTTAATGACACTGAGAAGATGTCAGCGCTTGTAATCTTGAAGTACTAAGATAGCCAGAAATGAAAAATCCCATCTCACCAACTGAAAGACATATGCAAGCAGTTCAAAGGATGCTTGAGAAAGATATTGTCCAGCCATCTGAAAGTCTCTGGTCATCACTGTTGTTCTTGTAGATCTATTTTAATGGAACACATACTTACCGTGGTCAAGAAACTGTTAACTTAATTAAGTTTGGTAGTTGACTAATAGTTTTGACCAGAATGTAAAAGAAAATAACGTTTGAACATAAATCTATCAATGCTTAGATATGTGAATTGTAGGCATGTGTTACATTTAAATTGGATAAAATAGGAACAGAACAATTAACTGCCTGTCATTTCACTTTAATAGGACCTTGTATGATTCAGCAGTTAGTAATTTAAAAACACATACAATCTTGAGGATTTATCAGTAATATAATAAGCAAAAAATAATATAAATATTTATATTTTTACAATTTTCAGTTTATTACTTAATGCACATGCTAAATCAAACACACAAATGAAAAGTTCAATACTGTTATATTATTAATGTTAACACAGTGAACTAAGATCCCAGTTATATATCACTTTTGATATTTTCCATTAAAACCAAAATTGATTGTTTTGTAAATACTTCTTTGGAAACTATGAGGCGTGTTTTTTACAGGGTATCTGCCAAAATACAGTGTTACAAAATCATGAATTTCCATGACTTTCCCTGATTACGGCCAATAATTTTCCATGACTTAGAAATGCTTTAGTTAAAGTATATACGAATTAAACGTCTTATGTGAATGCAAACAAAAGATATGCATTTGGAGATAATACAGTAATTTTGGGATAGAAAAAGTACTTATAAATGTTTACAAACTCGTGTACATAGAAATAAATTATTGTATTTCTATATCTAATCTAAGCTTAATCATATAGCAGTTTTGTAAATGCAACCAAAATTTTTCTAATTCAATTTGAATTCATTAACTTTAGCCAAATGATAAGAAAGTAAAATTAGCAGTAAATAATGCAACTGTGATGATTTTTCAAAAATATTTAATGTATCACAATAATGATTATTTACATTTCTGTATTAATCTCAAAAATTAATGTCTCAATATAAAGTTCTTATATTTAAACTTAATTTGAATTAAGGATTTGATTTGACAGTAAGGATTTTCTCTTTTCCTCCAAAATTTGAATTTTTTCTTCAAATTCAGTTTCTTTCTTCTCTTTTTCCAATTGGATTTTCTTTTTCTGATTATATAACTGCCGCAATTCATTTTCTAATGTCTTAGATGCTTTTTCATCTAAATATTCTTTCTTCCTCACAAAATCCGCTCTATACCCATGCTTCGCAACACAAACAGCTAACAACATTCTTTTAGCAATAGAGACTTTTCAACTCCCCCAAGAGATTTAATTCCATTGTATGCTCATCTTTGATTAATCAAACTTTGCTTTTTCAAGTTTTCAACTAGCATTGTTTTATTGACAGAGAAGCCCCTTTCCATTGGAGAATATAAAGCATAATTTTACAACCTGCCACAGATCTTCCCTTTTTTTTTTTTTTTTTCCTTTCACAATAATCCATAGTAAAAGTTATCGAGCTCTAGATTGCACTCATCAGACAAAAAATTTTCAAACTCATCCGGATGTCTTTCTTTGACAACAGAGCAAAATGATACATATTAGTCTTTTCCTCTTTCTGCCACAGTCTCGGTGATTTGGTTTGTATTATGTAGTACTTCAAGAACTATGTTAAACCGAGTTAACCCAATATTTGAATTATTCAACATAACAGAAGAATGCAAGCTGAATAAACCTCTAACAAGTTTATATTTGAGTGGGCTCTTATCTATAATTTTTTGAGCCAAATTCTGCAAAATTTTCTGACAGTCCAGAAAAAAAAAAGAACTTTGTCTTGTCAGCTATTTTTAACTCTTTCAAGTATTTTTTAGTTCCAAAGCCAATATCTATGTTCTTAGCTTCCAAGAGACTATCTTTAGAGTTGAGGTCAAGTTTCAACAATGCTGGGCCCTCAACAACTTTTTCAGGCTTGACAAATGTTTTTATGATCCCTCCTAACAGCTGAGACAATTCTGCATACAAGTAGGGCACACACTTTGACTTTGAAAATTTGTCAAAAAAGTTTCACTTTGTAGTGACAATGACCTAACGAAAACAAGTTTGCATTTTGTGAAAGAATATTTCATAGACGTTTTAAAGAGGACTTAAGCTTGCTATCAGTATGTTTTAATTGTGATAGATACTTCGTGACTGGCTCAACTATTTCAATGGCTCTTGCTATGCAATCACTGTTTTCTAGCCATCGAACAGCACAAAATTTTTTTCAGAAAAATAGAACCTGTAATTCTAGTCAAATCTGCTCTTCTAGCTGGAGAAGCCTTAAATAAATAATATAAACTTCTTAAACTTATTATTAGGCGATTAAAGCCTAGCGAATCCATGACAGCCTATAGTTTTTCATGACTTTTATTCAATTTTTTCTGAAAATCATGACTTTTCATGACAAAATTAAACCATTATCCAAATTCATGACTTTTCATGACTTTACCTGATTTTCCAGGTGCGCGGAAACCATGTTTTTAAGTAAGGGCCGTTTTGTTGTATACACTAATAGGTGGCGCGCGCGCCGCAACGAGTGCTTGTGTTGTGTCCCGGCATTCCTTAGGAACAATTGTGCTCGGTTGCAGCTGTGTAAGTAACCTGTACAGTCTGTTATGTGTCTTTAAAATGTTCAAGATTATCGAATCGCCCGCCCCGTGCGAGGTACGGTCGGCGATACGTTTTTTGTCGGTAAGAAACCTGTCTGCTGCAGACATTCATCGGCAGATTTGTGAAGTTTATGGAGCTACTGCCATGTGTGAAGGCAAAGTGCGTACGATCATGGTGTCCATGTTTTTGGGATAGGCATGGTGTTTTGTTGGTCGACTTCAAGCAAAGCGGAACCACCATAAATGCGGTAGCCTACAGCCAAACCCTGCGAAAGCTATGCAGATCGATTCAAAACAAAAGGCGAGGCATGCTGACAGAGGGAATTTTGCTACTCCATGACAATGCAAGGTCTCACAATGCAGCTCAGTCCCGAGCTTTATTGGACTCTTTTGGCTGGGAAGTTTTGGACCCCCCCCTACAGCCCCGACCTTGCGACGAGCGATCTTCATCTTTTCCGCCATTTCAAACATCATCTCAGCGGCAACCACTACAACGATGATGAAGAAGTGAAAAGCCGTGACCTCTTGGTTATTGTAGCAGGCGGCAAGTTTCTATGAAGAGGGTATTCAAAATCTAATTGTAAGGTATGAAAAATGTTTAAACAAACTTGGCAGCTTTGTTGAAAAATAGAGAAATGTATGTAGAATCTGAAAATAAATTTGGTTTTTGAAAATTTTCTTTCGTTTGGTTTTTATTTTCAAACGGCCCTTACTTAAAAAACACGCCTCGTATTTTTTGAATTCTGTATTTGCCATAAAAGAGTGAAATTTAGCTGAAGTCAAGGTTTCCCATTATCATTAAAACTTTTGCTTACACGTCGTTACTTTAAATTGACGAAAGACATTAACTTTTAATAATCATTCCAAATATAAAAGAGCAAATACAAAATTAACAGGTGTAGGAAATTATTACAATTATAGAAATTTATCTAGAACAAATTAGAGAATTCGATATTAATTTAGAAATTCTTTTTAAAAAATATAACTGAAAATAAAAAAATTACAATAGTCAATTAAAATTCTTCATTGAACCAGATATCAAATGAAAGTTAAAATGTATATTGAACGGTAGTGACCAAAAGCACAGAAAATTACCTGGTTAACACTTAGGGCCTCCACCTGTTGCATCTTACTTAGTACTGCACGCAAGAGAAGTTCGCTTTTGTCTCCAATCATAGACCCAGCTTTGGCAATAAGCAGCGAGGTGAGACGTCCAACAAATGCTGAAGCACTTTCTGGAGTCTTGGGATCCAGCAGTCGTTGAGCAACCTGTTTAAAAATGCATATTAATTATTTATTTTTATTAATAAGAAATGTAAGATATTGCTCAATACATATGAAATTAAATACTTTACTATGCAACAGATTAAAAAAAAAACAAAGAACACAATTTAATTTTAGTTTGGCCTATTCTCTCCTACTGACTCAAAGAGTCAAATATTACACAATTCATAGAACAGCTAAGTAAAACAGGAAAATTTCATTTTACAGATGGAATCTTTGTTGTCTGCACAAAGATTAAGAGAGATTACGGGGAATTAATTTAGGTTGTGATGTTATTTGTGTAATATATAAAATATGTTAGAGCACACACTGATAATTAAAAAGAGGTCATTGGATGTATTTAACAAAATACTGTGTTACACTGCAGCTTATCCTCCATTAAATATTTTAGTGAAATAATAACAAACTGTACATAAGGAATATATTTTAGAAACACCTAAGTTTTAATGCCTAACTTTTTAATATCAATGCAAAGACTAAAAATAACACATCATCAGGCATTTTTTATGCTGTACACAAGAGGGGAAAGTTGTGACACAAAACTTTTGTTTTGTTAACTCTATGCACCTGATTCTAGGAATTATTTCCAATTTCATAAAATAAACACATTACAAGAATGAAATTTCATTTCGTAACTTACATTGAAGATATAGTCTAAACCACTGTTACCAGATTCATCATGCCACGAAGTGACCTGCTCCAGGGCGACAGAAACAAAAGCTCGCAAACACTCTCCACCATTCTAAAATAAGATGGAAAAAATATTACACATGACACCTCAAAATTTTTAAAGCAAATGTTTTACAATGTTGAATTTAAATCTATTACACACAGGGAGAATCAAAATTTGTAATGTAAATGCCAACTATGTATTCTGGGTAACATGAAATTGAAAAGAACAGAAAGCTGTTTTAAAGATAGCAGAATAATAAAGGAATGAAATTATGCTCAGCCAAAACATTAAGAATTGTAAAAGAAAACTGAAACTCAACAGAATACATTCATATACTAGCTACGTGACCCGGCGTTGCACGGGCTTTCTCTAATAATGCGTCATTCCTTGATGGAGAGAAAAAGTGAGGTCATGTGACACATGCCCAACATTCTCTCCTAAATAAATAAGGAAAAAAAGAGCGGTTCAATCATTCCGTCCGCGTAAAGGCTTCAAAATATACTTTTAAAAAATCGCAAAAATAATCTTTATTTTGTAAAATTACGATTTCGGAATTATTTTTTTGTCTGACTTTAGTACGGAAGGAATGAGATAACCCAGCGTTGATCGGAATCCGTATTTTTTTCATATGCCCGCCTCCAGTTTATATACACATGAAGCAAGATGCACCGAGTACAAGAAATCTAAAAGTGAAACCTCATAGAAAACAATAGTTTTAGTAAAAACCCTATATGAGCGATTTAATTTTCCCTGTATCTTTATATCAAGTACCAAAACCCACACAAAACTCTATCCACATTGACTTGTTGCTTTGTTCAGGTTTCCATATTGCAACAATACATTTTTTTTATTTCTGTCAGCGTCACTTTTTTATTGTTGTTGTAACAATGTTCTTTAAAGTAAACGACTTCAACAATAAAATAAATTTTGAATTGCGCTGTAACAATGAAAAGTATTGTTATAAAGTATACGAAACAATGAAAAGTATTGTTGTAAATTAGTTTTTAATTAATATCTTTTTCACTAATTAAAATTTCGATATTTAAATGGCCGAAATGGGTTCCTTGAATTATTCCCCATCTTTTGGTACTTTCCGCGCGCTTCTCCGTTCGGCGGTTCGTGAGAAGATAGAAGGACATACATACATACGTTTGTTTACCTTCGAATTTTAATAGGATAGACTAGCTGTATGACCCGGCGTTGCACGGGCTAAATTGAATAATACCTGAGGTCACGTGACACATGCCTAATGTGTGTTATAATATTGTCGAAGTGTGTTGTATTAGTGTTTTCACCTCCTGCTTCAGCTGGGTGTAGATGAGAGATCCTGTGATAAATTTGGCCATGAATTCTGAAGCAATACGCTCCTCTCCCTGTAGACGGTACAATCTGTGCACCCATTGAAGCACTGGTACGACCTTATGTTATTTTTGAAATGCACTGATAATTCATCGGAGCCATCCATCAATCCTTTCATTTCCACTGGATAAAACTGCTGCTCAATTATATTTCCATTATGACAACAATGAGTGTAAATTCCTCTGGTATTCTTTTCACCCCGGAAATACAACTCTCCGCATTTCAGACAGAGATTGTCCATTTCTCCACAGTTGTGTTCTTCAGTTCAGAACAGTTCTAGCTGCATAAAAAGTTGTATCTGATGGTGATTTTGTCCTTCAATAACATTTAGACGGCGTTCTCTTGCATGTTGTAGCATGGCTGACAATCGGCTATTTCTTTGTTCGTCTGTTCCTTCGGCTCTTATCTCCTGGCCACGTTGTGCCATTATTGCCAATCGGCTATTTCTTTGTTCTTCTGTTTTTTCGGCTCTTCTCTGCTGGCTACGTTGTCCCATTACTGCCAATCGGCTATTTCTTTGTTCATCTGTTTCTTCGGCTCTTCTTCTCTGGCCACGTTGTACCATTACTGTCAATCGGCTATTTCTTTGTTCTTCTGTTTCTTCGGCTCTTCTCTCCTGACCACGTTGTGCCATTATTACCAATCGGCTATTTCTTTATTCTTCTTCTTCCGCTCTTCTGTCCTGGCCACGTTGTGCTATAGTTGACAATCGGCGGCTTCTTTCTTCTTCAGTTTCAACAACTCTCCTTTCACGTTTTCTAATTGCCTCCCGTCTACTGGCAGCATCCCCTGTAATTCCTCTTTTTCTTTTAAGCATCGGAAAAAGCGAGAATTGAACAAAGCAAAAATAGTAACTTACAAATATCAGCTTAAAATAGAAGCTTCAACAAATATTTAAACTTGATAAAATCAATGAATAATGATTAAAATCACTAACATAACTAATCTATATCTTTCGGCACATAACTTTACAGAAATAATACACCCCTTTTAATTTCGTTAAAATTATTTTGTTGGACGTAATATTACGGGATTAAAAAAAAGAATTTATACACTTTCAACAATGCATTTTTTTTTATTTCTGTCAGCGTCACTTTTCTATTGTTGTTGTAACAATGTTCTTTAAAGTAAACGACTTCAACAGTAAAATATATTTTGAATTGCGCTGTAACAATGAAAAGTATTGTTGTAAAGTATCCGAAACAATGAAAAGCATTGTTGTCAATTAGTTTTTAATTAATATCTTTTTCACTAATTGTAATTTCGAAATTTAAATGGCCGAAATGGCTTCCCTGGATTATTCCCCATCTTTTGGTACCTTCCGCGCGCTTCTCCGTTCGGCGGTTCGTGAGAAGATAGAAGGACATACATACATACGTTTGTTTACCTTCGAATTTTAATAGGATAGATTTATGCCACATGACAATTGAAATCAATCAGAAAAATCAAAACTGTTCTCTGTTTCAATTTCTGCCTGCCTTTTTCTTTATCAGCTTACCTTTTCTTATTGCCAGAGGCTTGTATGCTTTATAATATATCTTCATAAATTTTACTCTCAGTTTTGAATAAAGAATATTAGAATGAACTAAAAATTTCAGCTATGTAAAAATAAATTTCACTTCTCTCAATAACATCAATTTAGGGAGATTTTCGTGATCTGAAAAATTATTACTGTACACATACTTGTAATATTGTATTATCATCTGTATGCATGATGCAATGAACAGCAGCAGGAAATGCTTGCTGGATGATAGCAGGAACAAGAGGCCTAGGACTACTGCGGACAATGGTTTCTAATACATCCAAGGAAGCCTAACAAGATAATATTTTGTTTACATAAGTATTATACTCAATTAACTATAAAAAGAATAATGATTCTGGAATATAGTCAATTGTCAGAAACATTTAATTTACAAAAAAGATTGGTAACTGCTCACAGCTTGCAAACCAATAGGCACTTTGGTGGGTGGAGATTGCAGTATTGACACCAGAGTGGGGATGAGACGATGCTGCAAGTGCTCTCTGGCTCTAGGGGTTTTACACAACTGCTTGAATATTTCCTCAGCAATTGTAATTAACACAGGATCTAAAATATTAAAGGAAAATCAACGAAAGCAACGTTTTTGAAAAATACATGCATTTTTATAATTTAAAACATGTTTCCCTGAATATGGAAAGCTGAATAGGAAGAATTTTGAAAAGAAAAGTGAGAATATCTAATCCTCTTCTCGCCTCCCCCCCCCAAAAAAAATTACATTTAGAATACAGTGGTACCTCGAGATACGAGTGCCCTGACATACGAGTTATTTGAGATACGAGCGCTGTCGAGCAGCGAAGTTTTGTTTTGAAATACGAGCGACATTTGAGATACGAGGAACGGTACGATGTATGTACACTTTATAAAACCAGTTTTTTTTGCTTTACATTCTCTTTTATTATGTTTTTATACAATATTTGTCATTTATAAATACATTTTTCTTATTCAAAAACACGTAACAAAAACAATTAGGGGTAGCATTTTTGGGGCTGGAACGGATTAACATAATAGCATTTCAATTAATTTCAAGGGGGAAAATTGCTTTGAGATACGAGCAAATTGACATACGAGCAAAGTTACGGAACGAATTAAACTCGTATCTCGAGGTATCACTGTATTCAGAAATCTGAATTAATGAAATTATATTAGTAAATCTGTCAGGCTTTTATTAATTACTAAAAGTTTATAGCTTGTATATATCTCTATAAATAATAAAAAAAAATTCTTCAAATAATTTCAGTACTTAAAAAACACCATTGCACCAAAATAAAAATTGAAAAGACATTTGACTAAGGATGCAAATATTTCTTACCACTATTATGTTTCAAGAAAACAGCTATGGCAACTGGGGATATTTTATTTTCATATTCAGCTGTGAAGTTTTCGTCTATCTAAAGTAGAGAATGATGTAGTCAATAAATTAAGTATATATCAGGGGTGATTGGGGCTTCATGAAAAAATACCTGAAATTTTAGCAGGAAAATTACATGAAGGGAACGGATATGTATTCAATCATTACAGTGCAGATTCAACTTTTGCATGCAATTTTTAATAACATTCGATAACACACATGAAAAGAAACCATCAAAATTGATAACAAAACAATATTAAAAATATAATAACATTTTGTATGAATAGCATTAATTAATATACATATACATTCTTAAGTGAGGTAGTTATTCTTAGTTATGGTATGACATTTTCTAAAAAAAATCATTTGGATTGACTCAGCATAATCCAAAGTAAATTTTCCATAGTATGGATTATAATTTGTGTAGTCTGCAGTAGAAGCTGAAATTGCGTAAAAACTACGGAGTCTTTACTTTTCAGTAGTTTTTAAAATTTGATTTATCAGAAAATACCAGAATTCCGGTAGTAAGGATGAAGAAAATACCTGATTTCCTGTATAATACAGGAAAACAATCACTCCTGATATATAAAGTAACCAAAGAAAACACAACCTCAAAATTATCATTAATAGGAAATTTTTTTTTATTTTTCATACGGAAATGCAAATAGAATACTTACTGTAATGATAATTGAAATGGCTTCCAAGACTAAAGCAAGCACTTCTGAAGAGAACTGAACTGCTAAAGAGATGAGACCCTCTAACATGGGTGCTAAATAAGGACCTAGTATACTAACTTGATCAGTGCCTTTTAAGTGGTCACAAAATCTGTAATAAAATGAATATAAATTTCATGAGAAGGGATGAGATTGGCAAAAAAGCAAAAAGACTGAAATCATATGCGAGCAAAACATTTGTACCATAATTTATACGCGAAAGATGTTTTAAGAAGTAAAACATCAGAATACGCAATATGATAAAAATATTACACTATAATAATTAATAACTTAATTATTTATAATTCAGTATGTATAAATAAGAAAAAGAATATTAAATTATTATTAAATCATTCACATTAAAAGTTAACAAACAAGTTTAACACATCATCAGGTGCATCAGAAAATACAAAATTGGACATTAAAACATTTACCACCTGTACATCACTGCGATTCAACATACACCCAACAGAAGTCAGAGAAGAATTATATTTAATAGCCTTTTGATAAAAGTTAGCTCAAAAAATAAATAAAAATAAGGACAAATAATTTCTTTTGCTTCATGCAATTGTGTAAAGTGTATTAGCTCTTTATAATAATGTATCATATACTGATTTCTGTTTTATTTCTATAAATTTTTGCAAAAGTAACAGCACAATGATTTTGCACCTCATAAAGCAAGAGGGGTCGAGATATTGTACAGTTACAATGACAGATTCATTTAGCATTATTGCTATTTGAAACATTTCCTTAATTGTTAAAGAATTGGTTTTCTTCCGTTTTTTAATTGTGTGGATTTTGTTGGTAACAGATCTCCATTAACACACTTCACTC
Source organism: Araneus ventricosus (assembly GCA_013235015.1). Lineage (NCBI taxonomy): Eukaryota > Metazoa > Arthropoda > Arachnida > Araneae > Araneidae > Araneus > Araneus ventricosus. The sequence continues at coordinate 2,515,084 of BGPR01000010.1, read as the reverse complement.
CTTGTTTTGGAGGCCTCCTATCTTTGACAGATTTTTCTTCAATAAAGGATGTGTTTGCATCCTCTGCAAGTTTATTTTCAGTAGAGGCTAAAGTTTTTGCACAGTCTTCGTTAGTATCTCTCTGTTTAATTACTGGTGTATTTGTCGGGACTACACTATCTCTAGAATGCCTAGGTAAGTCATGTTTTATTTTTTTATTTATGTCTTATTTTCTGCTTTTTTGTTGCATTTGAATGCAGCTTTTTAGCTGCCTCTTTTGACATGAGTTTCTTTTTTTATGTAGTTTATTTATTTGTTTTTATTTCTTCATCTTGGTATGCCCTACAAGATGACCTTAAGTTTCCAACTAATTTTTTTTTCAACATGTTCATGCAATTTTTTTTTTTTTTTTTGCAAAATATGCCACAGAGGTTTTGTTTTCTGCAAAAAGGTGGTATTTAATACTTTGAATGGCACTGAATGTTAGAATGTTCATCCTTGTAGAGCTTGCCGATATAATGTTGCCGGCTATACTCCACCGGCTAGGAAACTAGCCGGTGGAGCATATTTTCCCAGAATTTTCTTTCGAGAACGGAAGATTTCTTTTCTTTGTGTGAAAGCAGAATTTTTGGAAGAAAAAGCAAATTTTTGCGGTATATATATATATATAGAGAGAGATAGGTAAAAAAAAAAAAAAGGAATTTTGAGAGAAAAAAGACAAAAAAGCGGAATTTCTTCAAAATAACAAAAAAGCGGAAGAATCTCATCCCTGCATGACACACAGTCTGGATTACACTTTTGTAAGGCATTTTCAGAATAATTTTTATGAGCACAAAACTAGATGCAGCTATTGTACATGACAGCATGAGTACTGAATAGGGGAAACTAAAAATAAATCAGATATTTACATTTTACAAAACAATTTTTCTTCAACTTTCATGGTAAAACTCAATTACACCATAAACAATGAAAAATAAATTCATATTACAAATATTTTCATGAATCAGTCAAATATAGGGAGGATTTATTGCAGAAGCTTTCACTACACCATTTATATTTTCAAGTATCTATTGAAAGTAGTCACATAGTTTACAGTTATAAAAGTGAGATGATTTAATGAATTAAAATTTAACGAAATATTTCCCAAAAAATAATTCATTAGGAATATTAAATTACACCAAATGCATTTTTAGCTAAAAGCATTTTATTGCAAAACTAATGAACAAAAGGTCTAACAGATATTTTTAAAAAAATATTTTCAAACCCTCTGATTTAACCTGTTACATAATTTCAGATTTTTCTCAAAACACTAGTATTTTTCCCCCATTTATTTTAAAGAAACATCTTTTCTGATACAAAGAATGAAAAAAAAAAAAAAAAAAGAGATCATAATGGAAGTTATATATATAAAAAAAACATAGCACACAAGTAAAAATCTCTCCCTTCCTCCCCCCCCAATAGTTTGAAAAGAGAGCTGAATGAATGAAGTTGGCTATCTGCAAATTCATGAAAAATTTTAGAAACATATCAAATAATAAATCTCTATTACACGAAGAATTTTTATATTTATATGAAAACCTACCCCCAAACAGCTCTTACAGCACAAACACGAACAGTGGAAGGTTGAGTAGGTAGTAAACCATTAACAGTGGCTTGTAAAAACCTAAAATATATGAGAAATAAAAACACTTTAATAGTAATTATGACAATAAATTAAGCAATAACTATAATACTAAATTAGCAATAATTTAATAATAATTAATTTAAGAATTATTATTAAATATGATTATTACTAACCTCTTGATTAAATCTTCATTCATCATTTTGCTATACCTACTGGCAAACCATAGACATCTACCAAATAAGAATGGTGATTCTGAAAATGGTAAAAAATTATCTATAGATTTAAAAAAAAAATGTTAAAATTTTGATAGTAACAGGAAGTATCATAAACAGAAGAAAAATTAAGATAAACAGAATGAAAGTAAACAATTGTGTCTCAGTTCTAAATATGCCGTATTAAAATTTATAATTTGCCATTAAAGTTTATTTCAGAAAGAAATTTTTCAAAAAGCAGACTTCAGAATGAATCAGAGAGCAATCAAAGCTTACAAAATTCCCCAGTTAACCCGAGGGTTATCCCATGTGAAGACACCCAATATTAGAAAAATTTGTTGCTCCGTAGTAACAGATATTTAAAAAAAAATTACCACTAAAACTTATGGTGGTGAAACCCTCATATATCAATTTGTAAAACATTTTGTCCATTATTGGCCGAGGTATGGACATTTGAAAAACGGCCATTTTTAGCAAATTTCGGCCATCTTAGATTTGGCACTACTGTGGAAAATTGCAATAACTTGAGAAATAATGGTTCAAATTCAACAATTTTGGTACCAATTTGAAGCTATTTATATGAGGAATATAAATCCAGTGTTTAACTAAAATTAAATATACGTTTTACTATTTTTTTTACATGGAAAATGAAAAAAAATCATCTTCAAAATTTAGCCAAATTTAATGGGCTGTAAAAAAAATGGCACATCTTATTTTTTTCTGAAACTTGGTAGAAACACTAATCAATATGTGTCCTTTAAGTATAAAAAAAATTAGGAAGGTAATATTTCTTAACAACTAAAAATTTTTTTTAAAAACCCAGGATATCGAGGTATGAAACTTCTTGTCGCTGGAATATGCTAGTAAATCGCTTTCTAAAAAATAATTTATCATTCTTATATTTCATAATCTTAATTTTAAATATTAAAAAAGCCTCTACTATACTCAAAAAATACATTTATAGCAATAAATTCAAAAACTGTATCATAAAGATTTAAAAATTGGACTATCTAAATTTTGCTCATTACACCCAAGAGAATGTGTGACTGCTGGAAATGAAGGTATTCATTCTGTGTGTTTACATATATCATCAAAATATTAAACTCATGCTTCATGCTCTTCACATTCATGACTATATTTCACTGTTAAGAAAACTAGTTTGTTTCTCTAAATCCGAAAAGTGAATGGTACACAGATGTGATAACTGTCCATCTGTGGAAATTCTGAAAGAAGAATTAATGTTTTGCAATGAATTAGAAATGATTAATGAAATTTCTTACAAACAATGGGTGAAAACTGATGGTGCAGAACTGAAAACAATTATTACATCAGTTGATGAATTTGTTGAAAATTTAGCTGCAAAACTGTCTACATTATGCACCCATCACTTCTTCACAAAGCTCAGAGTGAGTACTTTAGCAAAACAAAGGATGAATTGATTGAAGGTACTGCTATTATCCTAGCAAATGTTTCTGAAAACTATACTTGAATCATGCAGGATGCTATCCAAAGTGTTCATTGGAAGAAAGAGCAGGTGACAATTCATCCTTTTCTTGCATATGTAAAGGACACTGTTAATGATAAGTTGAAACCTATTCCTATGTGTGTAGTTAGTGACCATTTGGTCCATGACACAACATTTTGGACTTTCCAAAAAGTAATTGATCAGGATTTAATTAAAGAAGTGCCACAAATTAAATACATAAAGTATTTCAGTGATGGATCATCAGCTCAATATAAAAATTTTAAAAACTTTATAAATTTCTGTCACCATGAAAAAGATCATGGTGTGAAAGCTGAATGGCATTTTTTTGCATCTTGCCATGGGAAAGGAGCTTGTGATGGTATAGGTGGTACCATAAAATGCATGACAACCAAAGCAAGCCTTCAGCGACCATATAAAGACCAAATATTAAATGCTTCTGATTTGTATAAATTTACAAAAGATTCTATTAAAGGAATCAAAACTTTTTTTTGTAGAAAAATCTGAAATCGAGATTTCCCACTGTCAATTAGCAACAAGGTGTCAAACCGTAGATACAATTAAAGGAACAAGGTCAAATCACAGCTTTGTTCCTATAAACAAAACACAATTATTGGTTTCCAGGGTATCAGATTCCACCACAACATTCACTGGTACTTTAGGAAGCAAGACCATACACTGACAATCCAGAATGAACAATATGTTGCCCGCATATATGGAATTAACTGGTGGATTGGAAAAATTGTGGAGTGCTATGATGAATATAATGACCATAAAATTATGTCTATGCATCCTCATGGTCCAAGTGCATCGCATACGTGGCTGAAACCTTTGGATGCGTGTTGGATTCCATACGAACACATAATGAAAATTGTGTCTGCTCCCTCAACTAACACAAGAACATATAAAATAACACCTGAGGAAAATAACTGTATTGATCTATTATTCCAAAATTTCAAGGTGGATTAAATACATTTATTTTTTCCAAATATTAAAAATAGTATGTCTAGATTTCATTTATGCTTTTTAAAAATAATTTTGCATTATGTCCATTTACAGTTATTATATATAGTGGATATATATTTGAAGAAATATTTACCATTCCTATATTTTTTTTTAGATTTAAAACATGCAAATTATTGTTCCTTATAAGCTTAAAAGAACTATTTGTCAATTTCTTAACAGTTCATTAAAGCTGGTTATAATCTGAAGGTATTTTTTTCACTTCTCATGTAAAAAAAATATTAATTTAATATTGTTTTAATATTGAATTCATTACAATTGTTTTCACTTGAAGCAGAAAAAAAACGAAGATACAACACAAGAAATTATATGGCAAATTGCATCATTTAGAGCTGGTTGTAGATGATGCAATTTATGAAATAATTGCTATAAATGTATTTTTTGAGTATAGTAAATGTTTTTTTAATATTTAAACTAAGATTATGAAATATAAGAATGATAACTTACTTTTTAGAAAGCGATTTCAGCAACAAGAAGTTTCATACCTCGATATCCTGGGTTAAAAAAAAAATTTTTTTTTTAGTTGTTAAGAAATATTACCTTCCTAATTGTTTTATACTTAAAGGACACATATTGATTAGTGTTTCTGCGAAGTTTCGGAAAAAAATACGATGGGCCATTTTTTTTTTCATCTCATTAAATTTGGCTAAATTCTGAAGATGATTTTTTTCATTTTCCATGTAAAAAAATAGTAAAACATATATTTAAATTTAGTTAAACATTGGATTTCTATTCCTCGTATAAATAGCTTCAAATTGGTACCAAAATTGTTGAATTTGAACCATTATTTCTCAAGTTATTGCAATTTTTCACAGTAATGCCAAATCCAAGATGGCCGAAATTTGCTAAAAATGGCCGTTTTTCAAATGTCCATATCTTGGCCAATAATGGACAAAATGTTTTACAAATTGATATACGAGGGTTTCACAGCCATAAGTTTTAGTGGTAATTTTTTAAAAAAAATCTGTTACTATGAAGCAACACTCATTGGGTGTCTACCCCCCGAGAGAATATGCGGGGGTCATTTTATGACCCCAAGTCCTCAGCAAACTCTGATTTCTAGAAAACTAGCCACATGTTCATTTCTTTCTTATCAGTAGCTGAGTTAGTTACCCCTCTGCCTTTTCTGAGTATTTAGAAGGTATTTCCAGAATTTTTTGTCCCCAATACATATTTGGTCAGTTACTGGGGTTATGGAATGACCCTGCGTGTCTTTTCGTTTGCTCCACAGACCAATTATTTTACGTGGCTGATACTGGCAGTTCGTTGTTTTCTTTCTGAATTGAAGTATTTACCTGTTGCTCATAATGCCAATTCCATACGAAAAAAATTAAGCTTTTAAGTCAACTTTCTGCTGAAGTTGAAACTGATGAATATTCTTAACAATGGACCTGAGGATTTTTTTTAAAGTGAGTTCTTCAGATTATGAAAGCTTCAACGAACATGATACGGAATCGGAAGAGGATGGAGATTTGGGAAATGAATAACTCGGATGGTTTTCATCAAAAGATGGCATACAGTGGAGGAAAACAAGATTTAGGCAGAATATTTGTACTTGTCGTCATAATATTGTGTCGCGATTACCTGGAACAAAAGGATCAGATAAAAATGTGATAAGCCCTGTGAAGAGTTGGGGTTATTCATCGACGATAACATAATACAGTTAATTGTACAGTGCACAAATATATTTATGAAGAAATGTGCACCAAACTTTTCACGTGAAAGAGATACACAAAAAACGGACTCTCTAGAAATCCGTGCTTTATTAGTGGATAATAATGGAATAGATTTTGTGTTCAGCACTATATTTGTAATGTCAAAGTCAAAAGAGTTATTTTTCCAACTAAAAATAAAATGTTTTTAACAGCGCAGGGTTCAATTTCAGTTTGGGGTCATTCTATGACCCCTGCATTTATCTTACGTAAAATGTATATTTAAATGAAATTCCTTTCTATCTCAGGATGTAGTACTTAAAATTGTTTATATCCACAGATAGAACCAGTACCTGCAGTATTTAGATCTTCTACTACAACTGAATGAATAAATCCTTGCATATCAAACTGCAAATGGTTTCCCTGAATTCCACATATGATGAGGTCTTTCACACTCCCTAATGCAAGCATACAGGACTCATGTATTTTCCACCTGAAGCAAACAGAAAGTATTAGGACAAAAGGGAAAAGTACTTCCACAATATATCTATATGGTATTAATATTTGTAAATGACCCAAACATCAAACACAAGAAAATTAAGTTACAGCTTGAAAAAAATTGTTAATATCTAACATTTTTACTTGATTATCAGAGTTGCTTTGATACATATACTGTAAGTCATGGCATATTATATTTCTAACTAGCTGCCTTCGGCAACCAGCTTCTTCGTCGGGAATATAATTCCAATTGAATCTCTTTTGCATAATTTAATTTTCATGGTGCCCTCAACAAAATAATTTTAAATTTCAAATTGTGATAGGTATTTAGCCCATGTTCTTGCACTTGTTCTGTTAGTTGTCTGCATGAACATCCATCCCTAAGGGAGTCGAGTAGGTGTCCAGGTCATGTAATATCTAATTGTAGATTGTTAGCACCATCTTCACTTTCTTATTCCTCATGCTAAATATATATTTGTTTTCAACATTAAAGTGGTGTGGTACATTTTATGTCCAGCAGTATGTTAGCCGGATTAAAAGATAATGATAAACAAAATTAAAACATAAAATTAAACATTAAGATATTACCTTAGATTTCAACAATAGAAGAGAAACATTCAAATAAATATTTGTCTAAATAATGAAAATAATTTAAATTTTTTTGCAATAATGAAAAGTATTGCTGTAAATTATGCATAAAAATCTTTTTTAAAATTTATTAAAAGTACAGAAAAAGTTGTACAGCAACTTAATATTGAAAAGGTAATGTTTAGCATTTTCAGATGTTGTAAAAATGATTTTTGTGCTGCAATATTTTCGGCAGCTTTTAAGGAAAAACGCCAACATTTTGCTTAATTTTTTATTAATTAAAATTCAAAATAAAATTTAAAAAAAAAAAACAGCTACAAAGTGCAGATTCCCACCCTCCAAAGTATGTTTGTGCCAAATTTCATAGCTCTAGGTCCAGCAGTCTGCCCTGTAGATCACCCACACATATTCGACTCGACTATTAGTAGAAATGAGCAGATAAAAAAAAAATAAAAATAAAGGACCACCAACCATAATGATTTTTGGACAAATGCCTGATGATGTGCAATTATTTCCATTATAAATTTAGGGATTAAAAACTTTTTAAAATAATAAATACTCATTGTTATGTTTGTAAATCTACTTTAATTCCCACTTTCCCTCCCATACACAGCCTTTAAAAAAACCCTTGGTTTGCCATTCAATAACCCTTACCATCATAAAAATTTAATATTTTTAGTAATATAACAGAGTACTAAAAATATTAAAATTTAATATTTTTAGTACTCTGGCATACAACTTGTGCACCACAACAGATTTAAAATACCACAAAAATACATTCATGTTTGATGTCAGATTATAAATATGGGGGGAAAAAAAGTACATTGAATAATTAACAGTCATCAAATTCCTTCAATGTATTAAAAAAAAACATGCACAGGTGCTAAATTTTTTACTATCTTTGTAATGAATGTGCTTTACTTCCATAAAAGAATTCAGACTCAAAGCAGACTTCAAACAACTTTCAGTAAGTATTATTTTACATTAACATGCATTTATTACATTCCTATCTTTTGCGTATTTTGAAGTCATAAATGTTTAACTCAATATATTTGCAATGATAACATAATTCATAAGAGCTAATAAATCCTTAACAATCCATTTAAAAAATTAATAAAAAAATAAACAATAAAACTTACCAATTAGGATTTGAGTTCTTATTAGCTTCGTGTATATGTCGAGTTACAGCAGCACATAAGCTCGTAGAACATTTGTCTTCGAATTCTTGGGCTAATAACTGAAATATGAAATAAATGCTCAAATTATAGAAGAAATTAAAATCTCATGAAAAAGATCTAATTAAAGTTAGAATTTAAAATTATTAGAATTAAAAAAAATTATATGTTACAAATAAAAACCAAATGTTGAAAAACATAATACAAAAAAAGGTTAAAACAAAATCTGTATGAAACAGAATTATAAAAGCTTTAAATATTTCCAATTATGTGGATATATTGTTCTTTTTCCAATTTTGACATTCCATCTTTCTAACAAAAAATTCGTTCAAGATTAGTATGTACCTACTAGAAAGAAATTAGAAAAACAGAAGGGACAGAAATTTAAAAGATAATTGGTAATTTGAAAAAGTTTAATAAAAAATCAATTATTTTGATATTCATTCTATTTAATTGCAAATAATCCTGCACAATACAGTTCATAAAAATTATTTTTTCCTGCAATATTTAAAATTTTTATATAAAAATACAAGGAAAATAAATTGTTTCGAGTGTAAAAGTTATATGAACAATAATACTAACAGAGAACAAATTTTTCTCCCTTGAACTATCTCTGCTAATAGTAAAGGAGAATGTGTGTCTGTGTTGGCGCTCAACAGGGCAGACCGCTGGACTTAGACCTACAAAATTTAGCACAAACATACTTTGGAGAGTAGGAATATGCACCTCAGAGCCTATTTTTGAAATTTTAATTAACTCATTAATGCCCAGCGTCCTCATTTGAGGACAGTTACATTTTCAATTTCATGGCTAATACCGAATGAACTCCATTCCTCCTTTTTTGCCTTTTCTATGAAGTCAATAGGCATTCTGAAACTCCTAAACAGTTTTCAACAAAAGTTTCAGTCAAAATGTCGTCATTTTGAAATTTTATTTTTCCTTTGATTTATTTTTGAGGTCATGCAAGGAATTAGAAAACAATTTTTATTTTTTGATATTTTATTATATATTAAAAATCTTTGCTATTTATGAAAAAAAGTTTTTAAAAATGAATTTCTACCAATATTTTTATATTTTTTCTAAAAAAAGATTTTTTTTCTCTGAATTTAATTTTACTTTGCAGTTATCTTAATCTCGGTGTTTTAAACATAATTTGACAGATATTTATTGAAACCTATGCCTTAAATTAATTAAGGCGTTAATGGGTTAATTAAAATTTAAGCGACTTCCAAAAGTATTGTAGCACAAAAATTATTTTAACACATCTGAAAGTTCAAAAATTTATCTATTTAAAGATATCAATTAAGTTTCCGTACTATTTTTTTCTCTAATTTTAATAAATTTTTAAAAATATTTTAGGCATAATTTACAACAATACTTTTCATTGTTGCAATGAAATGCAAACCGTTTTCATTGTTTAAACAAATATTTAATTGTGAGTTTCTCTTACATTGTTGAAAGCTAATATAAATATCCTAATGGATTTTGCTTTTTTATTTCATCAAATTTTCTGTGAAATTGTAATCAAAGTCCTCTAAGATAGTAAGTATCTAAGCAAATATATCCAGTAAGCTGAATGATTATGGTTGCTATATTTTAATTCTTCTAATCAGCATGGTTTAATCCAGCTAACATGCTGGAAGACGTAAAATGTGCTGCACCATTTTAGGTTGAAATCGAATGCATATTTTGCATGAAGAATGAGAATGTGAAGTTGGTACTGACAGCGCGCAGTTAGATGTTACATGACACAGACTTGGCTCCATTAGGGATGTTCATTTAAACAACTGACAGTAGGGTGGAAAAAGAAAGAAAGAAAGAAAGGGGGAAAAAAATCGAATTTACATTTTGGAGTCGCTATAGGGTGGAAAAGTTGTGATTGGTGTATACTTAAATAACAAACAAACAAACAAACAAAAAAAAAAAATCTGATAATATCTTCCGATCACCAAAAATCCTAAATATATTTAAAAATGGAGAATTTCACTGCTTTTTAACAATTCTTTTTTAAAAATTTTGCTCCTGTATATTTTTAATACTATGGTGCAAAAAAGTTTCAATGGGTAATGTTACATAAGAAAAAAAAATCTCAATTTAGAGAATATCTTCCGATTGCGCAGAATTCTTAAAATTTACAAAAAAATTCAATATTTTGACAATTTTCATAAATTTTTAAACAAATTTGTATCAGTTTTAAGGATCTGCAATGAGACCGCAGAGTTCATCAAACAACTTCAAAGTGTTTTTTAAAAGAAATAGCGTCGATAGTTCAGTATTAGCGTGTGTATTAGATTCAAATTTTTTGTCCACCATGCTAGACTCTGGTCCGTTCAGGCCGCTTACTCTAGTGTCGTCCCATTCACACCTCCCTCTGATATTAGTTGTCTATTATGTCTATGTTTAGGAATTAGTCTTCATTAGTGAATGAGTAGCATTCTGCGTTGTGTGTCGTTCTTGGCATCAGTCTTTCTCAATAGTGTTTGGTATTGATCTATTCTATTCAGTTTGCTTGTGAAATGGATACCTTAATGTCAAAGAAAATTACGAGACAGTCCATTAAGTATCCTATATTTGGCTGTCCTAATCCATGCTTCCCCGAAAGGTAGATAAATCTCTGCTCAAATCACTGGAATTTTGTTAGGTTTCTCACACATACAGTAAATGTAAATTGGACACTCACAGAGGTCTGGCGTCTTTTTACAAGAGTAATATACACCCATTACTTATTTACAGATAGACACCAAAGAGTTTCTTTGCTTGGATTTCAAACTCGTCAATCCTTTTCTCTAAATCTGGTTTCTCCTAGTCTTGGTTGTAAGATTACAATATCCATCATTAAGGTGTTGATGAGCTGGACAATCCTATAGTAGGAAACTGTAGTGTATTTACTTTTTGTGCCACTGAATTGTTAGCAACAAAAAAATTTGCTTTAATGTGTAGTTGACCTTTCTTGCTAACTCAAACCTCTCTTCGAAACAACATCGGATCACATTCTCGTATGTAGGGAGACTATTTGGCACCAAATCTTTTGGACAACCAAATATAGGATACTTAATGGACTGTCTCGTAATTTTCTTTGACATTAATGTATCCATTTCACAAGCAAACTGAATAGAATAGATCAACACCAAACACTATTGAGAAAGACTGATGCCAAGAACGACACACAACGCAGAATGCTACTCATTCACTAATGAAGACTAATTCCTAAACATAGACATAATAGTCAACTAATATCAGAGGGAGGTGTGAATGGGGCATGGGAGGAATGACACTAGAGCAAGCGGCCTGAACGAACCAGAATCTAGCATGGTGGACAAAAAATTTGAATCTAATACACACGCTAATACTGAACTATCGACGCTATTTCTTTTAAAAAACACTTTGAAGTTGTTTGATGAACTCTGCGGTCTCATTGCAGATCCTTAAAAACTGATACAAATTTGTTTAAAAATTTATGAAAATTGTCAAAATATTGAATTTTTTTGTAAATTTTAAGAAATCCGCGCAATCAGAAGATATTCTCTAAATTGAGAATTTTCCTTTTCTTATGTAGCAGTACCCATTGAAACGTTTTTGCACCATAGTATTAAAAATATACAGGAGCAAAATTTAAAAAAAAAAAAAAAAAAAAAGTTAAAAAACACTGAAATTCTCCTTTCCTTCAAATATTTAGGAGCTTTGGCGATTGAAAGATATCAGATTTGAATAATTCTCTTTTTGTTATTTAAGTATGCACCAATCGCAACTTTTCCGCCCAATAACTATTTTGAAGTCTAAATTTGAATTTTTTTGCTCCACCCTAATGGACAGTACAGGACTAAAAGAACACGGTTAAATGTCTATCACAATTTCTTAAATTACTTTGTTAAGGGAACAACGAATATCAAATTATGCATTCAATTGAAATTATATTCCCGATGGTCCGGCTGGTCATCAAAGGGGGCTAGTAAATAAGCAGCACAAAGAAAATTTTTATGATTCTGATTATTGCAGCAAATCGACACCAATTATTTAGACCAGGAACTTATGGGGTACATCATTAATTTTCCATACAGCTAATTCCATGGATATTTTAAAAAATAATTTAATAAAAAAATACATGGTGGAATTCATACAAGAAATCATTAAACATAAAATAATAACAATAATAGTAATAAAAAACTATTGTTTACCATTAGTAAATCCTGAGCTGATATTCTTACAGAATAAGCATAAGTATCGTCATCTTCATCTTCAACAAACTGATCTGGATTACTACTCCATGACTTTGTCTACAAAAAATGAGGAAAATGAGATGACTGGCATATTTAAAAAACTAAATAAAAGTAATTTATTTAAGATAAAAAGGATATACTATTTAAATCTTCTATGATCTAAATCGAATCTGTCTTCTATGATCTAAATCGAATCTGTATAATAAACAGTGGAGGCTCATCAGCTTAGAACGACCAATGCTACAAAAAAATATTTTTCAAGAGAATACAATTTTAAAAAGCTACTTTATCTCTAAGTAGCCCAAAGTTTGTAATTTCAAAGCCAGATATGAAGCTAGCTGCACTTCAAACATATTATAAAACCAGCCATGAGATATTCTGTACCTAATTTCTAAATGTAATGAAACTATACCTGGGAACTATAAGTAACATTCCTGCAATTTATGTAAGTAACTATTTACCCTAGGTTGATAGCTGAGAAACCTCATGCTCAATGATTCCCACATTACCCGAGATTGCTACAATCTCTTCTTGTAAAAAATTTCATCTGAATAATATTTTAGAAAAGTATCTACATAGCTTTTTTTGACGAGTGACTTCTAGCAAAATAAATCAGATATTCAATAAACCAAAATGTGTTTCTGTTGGCACAACAGCAAGCAAAACCAAAACCCATAAACAACCCATGAGAGAAAGTGACGAGAGGAAACGAAATTCGGATTGGGAGGGAGAGGGGAAAAAAAGTCTTTCTCTCTTAGTTGGTCCCACGCCAACCAGAGCTGAGGGAAATGTATCCCTGGTGCTTCTCAGTTCAAAGGAGTAAAGGGTGACTTTTTTTCTCCCGATTTTATCACTTGATGTTGCACAGTGAGTGAATTTTCGATGCTTTCCAGGGCAAATCTCTTTGCAGCTCTAACCTATGTCTCACTTGTTGATTCATTTTCTATCTTTTTTCTCCTTATTATTATCTTTTTTGTATTTCTGTTGATCATCAAACTCTCCAAGCAGAAAAGTAAGCAAATAAGAATAAAAAACGAAGATACAAGTTTGAAAAATAATTTCAGGGGGTGCTGCAGGGCTGGAGCTCTAATGGACAAACCACCACCACTGATAACAAAGGTGCATGCAGTAGCTCAAAATACATATCGGCAATTAAAATACTAATTTCATTCCACTTAGTAACATATTTATGAATATTATTCTGAAATTCAATATATATAATTAATCTGGGAACATATGGACTTAATTAGAAACATATGGGCTTTAATAAAAAAGAAGAATTTTTCATCATGCCCATTTGTAAACTGCAATCACCTTTCAGTTCATAACTTCTAAGCAATTGCAGCTACCAAAAAAGTTTAAACACAAAAATTGTTAGTTATGATAAGGCGATAATTCGCCTAATTTGAATTTTCTTTCTATTTTCAATTTTAAAGGAATTATTGGGAAATGAAAATTTGAACCCTTACCATTTCCACTCCCTTTGAGCTGGATAGCCCACCTATGAACTCGGCCGAGATTTTTACTATCCATACAATATATCCTATGCCAGTTAACCTTTTATAAGGCCATAGGAATATACTTCCTACCACATTAATCAATTTTTAAATGCATTTTTTAAGGTTGACGTAAGTTATCGCCAAATTTTTGGATGAAGCAAAAACCTGGATGTTCCAATTTCTTATCTCAAACCATAGCGAAGTGTCTTGACTTGGTAATTAATTAATAAAATTAATTAACAAAAAATGTCATTCAATAAGCTAAATGAATTTCTTTTCTTAAATTAATCTCAGTACCAAAGTAATTTTATTATACCACTACTAAAAAAAATGGCCTTATAAAAGGTTAAAATCAAATCAAAATTACTCCCATTAACATGTTCAGAAGATAACATGGGCAAAAGGTTACACATATATACACTTTTGAATGAAGGTTGGTTTTGTGTTCTAGGGTTCATGATCGGTGAAGATCTACAGAAATTTTCCAGAAGTCGTGTCTTGAGAACCATTGCAATAGGCAGAGTTCCTATAAGGAATCTACCAAAATTTGAAATCAAGAGCAATATCAATGCACTGATCTGAAATGAATTCAATGGTACAATTTGTAATGGTAAAATAATTATCAAAATCAAGAAAACAAAGTTAAAATTCAAGCTTCAATAAGACTCACCTGCTCCTCGGTGATTTGTGTATACAATAATATGTAGTAAATTAAATCTGTCATTCCATCTTTAATGTAATTTCTATACTTGGAAGACTCTACTAAGACATTTATAAATTCAAATATGCTAAACACCAAGTTTTCAAAACCAAGGACTTCTCCTGCAAAAAAAGAAACTATTCACAAAAAAAGCTTTACAAGTAAATCTGCTTCATACTATACACAACGATACAAACTAAACTAATCTAGCTTAGCATTTATTTAGCATTATATATATATATGGAAATACAATCAAACTATTGCATGCATTATATTTCCTGTTATAAGAATATACTAAGGAGTAGCTAAGATCATATTACTGCTAACATTGTATCAAAATAATAATAGTCAACATGTAAATGTCAACAAGTATGCATAATTTTATGATTTAGACAGTAAATGAACCACCAATTAATTCTATTCAATTCTTATCTGTTAATCCTTGAATAAATCAACAGGCTAAATGCTTCATTAGTTACATTTAAAACAGCAACAAAATGTTACAAAATCTTCCATTCACCTATTAAAATGTATATATGGAGATACAATCAAACTATTGCAAGCATTATACTTCCTGCAAGAAGAATAAGTAAAATGTTTTAATTTTCAGTTTTAATCACAGAAAAAATTTCTGTAATATATATTCTTTCATAAATACTTTCTCCATGATTTGAACTTTTAAAAACTACCACAATTTCTTTATCTCTGTTACTTGGAAAGACTCCTCATGTTTATCTTCCTGCTTTCTTGTAGTCAATTGGATTTTCTTCCCTTATATAGTTCATTTTTCAGTTTCACTAAAAAAAAAAATTTCTATCTTTTTCTGCACAGCTGTAATATAATGCTTTTATCATGACACAAATTTACAACTTAGTCTTATGCAATATAGCCAATGCAATGGCTCTTGCGCAAAAAAAAGTTTTAAATACGTAAAATTTTAATAATACTTGTAAAGCAACTTTTATACAGGAAGTACTAAACAGAATATCTTTACCAATATATAAGCATATAAAGGATTGTTTCTAGCATAAGTTTGTTCGAATAAATAAATATATAAAAAATCTTGAAAACTACAGAATAGATCTGAATACAATATTTGCCCTTCAGTAAATAACCTTTCAAGAAATACTTTCCTTTTTGGCATTAGGGGATAATGGCCTTTGTTGCTAAAAATCCCATCTCACCACATCTCAATTAATCAATCAATCAAGAAATACTTAAAATTATAAAAATTAATTTAATCGAAAATTAGGCTTAGAAGGGATAACTTTGATCTGGAACATTCAAAAATTTCCATTATGATATCCTCTGATGATAACATTTGACAAGATTTCTTTCCTACTAGGGGCCTTTGCGCCCTGCTCACTAAAGCTCACCAACCCCCAGGAGGATTGTGTTGCAATCCTCCCGAGTTAGCTTCGCTCGCTACAATGAAGATACTGTGTGTCCTAGCACAGTTACTGTACATATATATATATACTTTATATATTATTATATATATATGAATCAGATTTATTTGCTTCTGATGTTTTAACTTAAACAGGGTTCATACACATTTCCTTAAAAGAAAATCAAGGACTTTTAAAGACTAAAAAAAACAAAAAATAAGGACCTCTAAATTGAATAAACTTAACGAATTGTTGCACGCACTTTTAAATAAAATGTCTCATTTTTACAAATTCAACCTATTAGGTGATAAATTACATAGAAGATACATTACAAATTTAACACACAAAACTCCTAAAAATATGAGTTAATAAATTGATGAAAAAAACCCCATGAAACTGGTAATCAAATTAAATATCTTTTAATTCCAAACTTTTTTCATTCAATTTTACATCCAAGGTATTTATTTTAATTTCTTTTTCAGAAATTGTTTTTCTTAGTTCATGCGATTGAATAAATAAATTTATGTCCTTTGACTTTTCAGCCTCATTAGCTAAATCATTTGCTTTCTCATTTGTTTGGTGTATGTCCGTTTGGAGGAACATTTTCTTTTGTTTAAAAAAATCTATTTCCTCTTCTAGAGCTTTTAGTTTCAGTCTTTTCTTTGGATCTTTCACTTTCTAAATACTGCATGTATTTTGCTCTAGCTGAGGTGGCAGCCGTCCTCATTTCTTTAGTAATCTTTAAGTCATAAATAGCCCCAGACAGCTTACTAAATTCATGATTTACATACTGGGAAATATACGAAGCATCTTTTAAATTTTCTATTTCCAGGGCCTTGCTCACCGAAAAGCCTCATTGTCCATGTGACAGTTTTAATAGCATTTTGATAATCTTCCAAACTTTTTCATAATGATTATTGCTAAAATAAGTTTGTAAAAAAGTATCAAGGGAATCACTCTTTGGATTGAAAAAAGTAAATTCAAATGAATTTGGCTTTACAATATTTAACAGAAAATCTGCATAGAGTAACAAAATTTCGTTGCAATCTTTTTCCAAAATACATTTATTTTGCGACAACATAATCAATACCTTTTTCATTTTTTCCTGTGCTTTTTCGGGATATCCAGCCATTACTCGTGGATCAATGCAAATCGCAGCTCTTACTAGTGTGTAATTAACAGGATATATCTGCATAAAATGTTTTTATCATTGTTATGATGTTTTTCTGACTATCCTGTCCAAGTGTGAAAACATCCTTGTCTGCTAATTCCTTATTTTTTATCTTTTCTTTTATTAGTTGCTCTGCAGCAAATCCTAAATACGCTTAACTTTAATCATTATACAAGTTTGGGTCACTGAAGTTGAATTTGCATAAAGTCTCAGGTTTCTCAATTCTTTCATTCTCTGGTTTCAAAATTTTGAAATATTGAATGCAATCAATAACAAGTTTTAAAAACATCACTGGCAAAAAATGGAAGTAAAGGTTTATCACTTTGATACTGTTCTAAAAATGGTAACAGCACTTTTGACAATCATTCCTATGGAACCATGGACCAATAAAGGCCATCTGTAACTCCTCCCTTATTTTCCAAAGTGTATGCGATGGATATGGATTCGTGGAATGCGAGCAGTGTCGTACCCCCACCCCATTCCGCGAGAGCCACGTCGACCAAGATTAGAGCGGCAGAGGAAGAGGAATTAGAAAAACGATAATCGGCGAAATTTTAAATTTTTTAATAATGGCAGAGTAAAAAGTAAGGACTTTCAAGGACTTTTTTAAAAATGGGGCATAAAAATAAGGATTTGTAAGGACTAACTGTAAAAGTAAGGACTTTTAAGGATGCGTACGAACCCTGTTAAATCAGCACAGAATAAAATTTGTTAGTTTCGAAAAATATATTTCCCTTCAAATAAAACTTACAAAGAAAATTATGAAAGTTCATAAAAAAACTAATAAATAAGATTTGCAAAATTAAAACAAATATAATTAATATAAAAATTAATGCTAAAAACAAATTAGATTTAATATTATTAATAAACACAATGAGGTGTGATGTCTAAGCTGATTTCCTTTTGATGCTTTTGCCTTAATCAAGACAGAATAAAATTTTTTTGGCCCCCAAAAAAGGGCCATTTTTTTTTTATATAATCAAAGAATCAGGAAAGCAAATTCAATAGGCAACTGAATCCAACTAAGAAAATCATAACCACATCATATTAACTACAGGCATTCTTCCAATAACCTGTTCACCGCCTCGTTGCCACTTTTGCCATTTCATTGCACTTTTATTAAAAGTATAATAATGAGGAATATCTGTATATAAATAATTATGAGAATCTTGATCATTTTTGTTCAGCTCAAACCATGTAGTAAGTGTTGTTTAGTAGCAGCCCTTGCAACAGCTTCCTCTTCTTGTCCATGTTGATAAACAATAGCCTGCTGATCTGGCAAATGAATAGCTAATCGTACAACAGTGTGAGACTTTTCCAATAAATTGAATTCATTCAAGAGCCACATAGCTTCTGGTGCACTAACATACCTCCCATCTAGAAAGGATAAAATCTCATGATGATCTAGGGTGTTTTCATTCTCAAATCTTATTGATGCTGCATCATGCCATTTATACACATATTTAGATAGATATCTTGCACTTTTTATAGAAACGCATACCTCTACATTAATGGGAGCATTGAATTTTTTGAAAGCCAAGGGTTATCCAAATCGTGCCTACTGACTCTTACAGATTCTGTACACTTTCTTTGATACATGGGATATCCATATATATTCTCTTCTGTTTTTTTCTCTTAACTCTTTTGGATATTGTTTGGTACACACACTGTCTCTCATACACGGTGAGTTTGGATTTGAAGTTCCATATGGACCATGAATCATACATCTAGTTATGATTTGAAAAAGTGTTGGATCTGCAATGGGATCTGGTAGCTCTGCACTCACATACTATAAATATACATCTATAAGTTCAGTCAAAACACATACAACTATATCTGGTCTATTTTCTGGGCGTTGTTGCCTTTCCAGCACATTTAAAATATCTACCCATGTTGGGTTGCAAGTAAATGTTACAAATAGATCAGGTCGACCAAATTTCCTCACCAATTATAATTGAAACTGCTCGACTTAAACTGATTTTGCAAAGATTTCGTTGCCTCCGATCAAATAAAACTAAAATCGCCGATCCGAAAGTAAACAATCGAAACTTGCGAGCTGTTGCTAAACAACGATTATGAAATTCAGCCCGATTTTGCGTCCACATAAGCGTTTTATTTGTAAAGATTTTCAAATTACAATGGAAATACAGCAATAATGTTTGAAAATAAGAAACTGAGTTTTAATAACTTTAGAAGATGTATCTTGAATGACAGAATACAGAGCTATATGTTATCATGTTTATTCACTGAATCCATTAATTTAAATTTGTTGTTGATTTTGTCACTTTTACCTAAAAATTACTACTTTTTAATGAAATAATTCAAAACTTAAAAAAAAAAAGAATTAACTTTGTAAATAAAAAAAAAACACTTTTTAAAATGCCACTTACTAGCTACTTCAGGTACAAAACACACCTATAAATAATAAGCATAAACAAGGTACATTTAAATAAAAGGAAAAGTTTTGTTTGCATGGCCTTCTAATTTAAGTCTTCATTTTTCTTGACTGATTTTAGACTTGTACATCTAGCTGACTATTATCTCTCTCTCTCTATATATATATATAAAAGAACTTATTTTTCTGTGCATGAATGTTTTTTTCCCATCTCTATGTACATCCACTGTTTGATTGACAAGGACCAAATTTGGCACAATGATGGATGAGCACAAGTGGGAGCTAACAATGTAAAGATTATTTTAACATTTGAATTAGACTTTTATTTATTTAATGTTAAGTAGTAAATTTGGGTGGCTTTTTTTCGCCTATATTCTCATTTGAGAACTGTTATTTTTATACATTATTATGAAGACAAGAATATCTCCATTCTAATAAGAGTAATTTGAAGATGCTCTATAAGTTTCCTGATATTTAAATTCTCAGAAATTCCTTTCTTTTGGAAGTGATTTGGGTCTTTAGAGAAGAAATATAATGCTTTCGTATTTTCATTCATTAAACATCGGAAAAAACCATTCTTGAATTTTTTCTACCTTTTTTATATATATAAATTTTATTAGCTTATATTTTATTTAGTTTATATTTTCAATTAGCAACACCAGTATTCTATATAGTATAATTGTACATTGTAAAGCAGTATTAGTTATTGTATATTGTTTAAAAGAAATGTCTCACATTTTCATTCAAACCACATATATAATACTTATCTATACTTATAAAAGGCAATGTTTGTGTGTCTGCGATGTCCAGACGAATCTATCACACTTACAGCTATGAAATTTGGTACACAGGTAGTCGTAAAGGTGACTGAATGCACCTAGAAGCCGAAATTTTAAAATTTAATCTAGAAAATTTTTTATTTAATGTTTTGTGTTGTTTTGGTTGATTTTTCGCACTAATTTCTCAATAGAATGATTTTGGATAATTGTACGACAAAAATAAATACACCATCGGAAAGAGCACGCGATTTCCGTTCCAATGAAGTTAGTTTTGAATTTCTAATGTAATTTACTGATTTTTGGGAATTTTTTTAAAAATAGTCACTTTCCAAAGATAAAATTTTCTGGAATCCTTAAAACTCTTGCACCCGATGTTCTAATAAAGATATCATTTTCAAAAATTTTTTGGTAGTAAATCAATTATTTTTCTCTAATTTAAAACAAGAACGGTTAAAATATTTTATTTCTTCGATTTTAGCTTAATTTATTTCTTGATGGGATCAGAGAATTTTTTTCGATTGCCGGCACTAAAGAAGCAAGGCGCTTCTCACTTTTTCGTCTTGGCTACGCCATCTGGCGGGAAAAAAACAGATGCGATTTATTCCCTTCGTTCGCAAGCAATAATGTTCTGACTATATCTTTAGTTAGAGAAGACTAGAAAAAATCAAATTGATTTCAAGGAGCTATTTACATAATCTGTCTTCAAAGTTTAAACCTGAAGTGGAAGATTTAATCTCTCTTTTTCTTTTCTTCTTTGATTCATTTTGGATATATTTAAATACTTTAGAAATTATGTTTGTCTGTACCTTTCAAGGCGTATTCTTCCATTTGAAATCGTTTAAGATTTCATTCGGTTTTCATTCCTTAACATTTTACCTGGTTTATAGGAATCAATCTTTTAAATACTAAAAATATTTTTCGAAAATATCGGTTGATTTG
Source organism: Araneus ventricosus (assembly GCA_013235015.1). Taxonomy (NCBI): domain Eukaryota; kingdom Metazoa; phylum Arthropoda; class Arachnida; order Araneae; family Araneidae; genus Araneus; species Araneus ventricosus. Next base: position 2,493,762 of record BGPR01000010.1, on the reverse strand, counting down.
GTACTGTAATTTCAATTTGAAATCATTTCGTTGAATGGCTTTAATTCAAAGTATCTAATGTCACCAATTAACTATTTTAAAGAGGATCAAAACATTTTAAGGCGTCATCCTGACTGAATTATAATTGTTTTTACTCATTTTGATTTCTATAATTTACAATTTCATTGTCGCTTAAAAAAAAAAAACCCTATCTTCAGTTAATATCATTGTTGCGAAGACAAATAAGCGGTCAAAATCAATAATATATATATATTTGTATTGATTTTGTTTCCAAATATTTATTTTATGTCATTGTGGGCTATAAAAAGCATTTTGTTGAAATTCATGATACCACAGGCAACGCCGTGCGGGTACTGCTAGTAAGGTAATAAAAAGGATAGATTTGAAAGTTTTAATTCAACAAGAAAGGACGAAGGCAAAAAAGCTGTGGAGAGATTATCACTGTGCACAGATTTTTTTTCTTCCTAACTTCTTTAATGGTACTAATCAGTTAAATGGTTTCTTTTTTTGTTTTAACATTTTAATTTTTCATAGATCATTTTATATGTTTTCTTTTGCAGGTCTCTATAGCAAATTTTCTTTTACACCTTTTCTTGTATTGCCACTTTCATACTTCTCATATGAGGAGCATGATGAAGACAGAGGAAATTCTTTTGGAATAAGATTATTTTCTCTCAGTTTGCAAAAAGTTTAACGTGAAAACATTTTAAGAACCCTTCTTTCTTTAAACTAGAATTGCTGTAAGATGTGTTCTGAAATATATTTTTAAGTGCTTATTTCTTTATGTTCAAAATTTTGTTTTTAACTGTGACTTGTCTGATTTCTTCCCAATTAAAAATTTACAAATTTTCCATTCTACATTTTTCAGTTTCTTCAACATTGATAGCAAATTCATTAATAGTTTCTTTTAAACAAATTTTATATAATTGTATTCTGTAAATATTAACATAAGGCAAACTTTTATAGGTTTTTACTACTGCCCTTTTTGTATACTTATCTTCCTGTTGGTCACATTTGGATTGTTACTGGTTGGATAAATAACTTCTGTTGAATATATGGATGTTCCACCATTGCATTAATCATATTTATAATTCATATTGTTACAAAGCTATAAAGTTGTTTCCCTGAGATGCTAATCTTGGTGACAAAAGGAATTTTCTAGAAGGGCCTTGAACTTTCAACCTATTTCTACCGGCTTCATGAACTTTCTGGAGATTGTGTCACTTCCTACGTAATGAAGCCACTTCCTGTTGAAAAAGTATAAAAGCAAGCTCTCAAGCCAAGAAGAGTTAGTTGGATTTTGATCAGCAAGCAAGCTGGTGAGCTATAAGAAACTTTCGAGTGCTGAGTTGAGATTTATCGGTAATCTTTGTTGTGGATTTTTACAAGTGCTGTTTTAATACTTGTGCTACGTTTCTTTTCCTAGAATATTTGTAAAATAAAGAGCTTTATTTTTTTTAATACTGCTTATTGGATTGCATTCACGTACACCCACAAGACAATTTTGTTACAATATACATGGTTAGATTTTCAGATTACAATAGCTTTACAATATATATATATATATATATATATATATATATATATAAAATTGTAATTAAGATCAGTATGTTCAATCTGCTATTGCTAAGAAAAAAAAGTTTTAAAATGATAAAAATTTCATTCTTTGGGATTCTTTAAGAAAATTTTTTTTATTTCTAAGGGTATCATAATTTGACTTACTTTTATATATCATTACTGTTTTTTGCAATAGATAATATGTAACTATTTTTCTACAGAACAAAAGTAAAATTATATTTGGTTTTATTAATGTAAAAATTTTCCTTTTGATTTAAATAGAAAATAATTGCTTATGGAAATGTCTTAAAGCATTTGATTTATAAAAATGTTTAAAATATATAAATATGCCTGAATCTAAAATATTAACTTTATAAGAATTCTAGAAACTAACCATGTGGGATGAACTAGGAACCAAACAAAAATGGATGGAGCAACTAAAGAATTGACTGAACACTCCATAAAATGGCCCAGGCACTTTGAGAAGGATGGCCACAGCCAAGAGTTTTGTTCCTGACAACTTGAGCACTTTGAGAAGGATGAGCAGTGATAGGAGTTTTCATTCCTGGTAGTCTTAATACTTTCTTTAAACTAGTAGTATTGACATTGCCAGAAATGAAAAACCCTATCTCAACAACGGAAAGACGCATCATATATGAAGAAATTCAAAAAATGCTCGAGAAGGGTATTGTCCAGCCATCTGAAAGTCCCTGGTCATCGCCGTTGTTCTTGTAAATACTATTTTGATGGTCAAGAAACTATTGATGTAATTAAGTTTAGTTTGAATCACCCTATGTATAGTATCAAATGACAAAAATACAGCATAGAATTAATTAATACGAGAATGTAGTAAATAAAATAGATAAATCTTAGCTAAAAATTTCAAGATAGCATTACCATCAGAGTCCACAGGATTGTCTGCTTCTTCAGAGACATTAACTACGGCTTGAACATAACTAAATAAATTAAGTACAATAGTGAAAAATGAAGATTTTAATACATTTAAAAATATGCAGAAAAACAAAATTGGTTATATTATGCATGGTTATACAGAAATATTAATTTTAAAAAATAAAAATTAGAACATGCCAGAATTTCCATTTACAAAATTTATTTCCTTTGCAATAAGAAAAAGTCTCAGTTTTATCCTTAATGAAAAATTAATTCTAAATTGTTGACCTTGAAAATTATTATATTGCATTTACAAAAAAAACACGAAAGCTTTTATATAAATTTAATCATGTGATGTTAACTGCAAATGTAATCAAAATAAGTTAGAATTAAGTAAAGTTCCAGAGATTACAATCTTTTCATCTAAAATAGTCCTTTAGAATGTCAGTTAAATAAAAGAAAATAATTTTTTTAAATATATATAACATGTGTAAGTTTATAATCTGCACATAAAAAAAAGATAAAAGTTTAAAACTTTACTGCAGCTACCTTTTAAAAATATAAATAGTTAATGAATATACATTGCAAATATTTAACACTCTACAATCTCATTTAATTCACACATGAAGAGGATACGTATTTGCACTTGAAGTAAGGGAATTCCACACAGGTGCTAATATATGAGGCAACCATTGGCCCATTTGTCTTGGAAAATATTTCACTAATACCTGCAAAGCCTAAAAAGAAAAAAAGGAAAATTAGTGATTTTATAGTTGCTATGGAAACCATATCTTATAATTAAAAAATAAAAGTATTCAGCTGTACTTTCAACAATCTGAAATATATTTAAACTGACATATGCATGTGATAAATTAGAAATTGTGATATCATTTTTTAAGCTAATACAGTAGTAATATTTATATCATAAATTGATGTTTTAATTTTTTTTCTGTCACCATAAATTCATCCAAATTTCTGAATTCATGTTGCAAATAATATCTTGCAACAATAAAAGTTGTATCCCACAGGGATGAGATTGGCAAAAAAGCAAAAAGACTGAAATCATACGCGAGCAAAACATTTGTACCATAATTTATACGCGAAAGATGTTTTAAGAAGTAAAACATCAGAACACGCAATATGATGAAAATATTACACTATAATAATTAATAACTTAATTATTTATAATTCAGTATGTATAAATAAGAAAAAGAATATTAAGTTATTATTAGATCATTCACATTAAAAGTTAACAAACAAGTTTAACACATCATCAGGTGCATCAGAAAATCCAAAATTAGACATTAAAACATTTGCCACCTGTACATCACTGCGATTCAACATACACCCAACAGAATTCTGAGAAGAATTATATTTAATAGCCTTTGATAAAAGTTAGCTAAAAAAATAAATAAAAACAAGGACAAATAATTTCTTCTGCTTCATGCAATTGTGTAAAGTGTATTAGCTCTTTATAAATTATAATAACGTATCATATACTGATTTCTGTTTTATTTCTTTTATTTTTATAAATTTTTGCAAAAGTAACAGCACAATGATTTTGCACCTTATAAAGCAAGAGGGGTCGAGATATTGTATAGTTACAATGACAGATTCATTTAGCATTCTTTTATTTGAAACCCTTTGAAACATTTCCTTAATTGTTAAAGAAGTAGTTTTCATCCGTTTTTTTAATTGTGTGGCTTTTGTTGGTAACAGAACCCTATTAACACGCTTCACCCCTTGTTTTGGAGGCCTCCTATCTTTGACAGATTTTTCTTCAATAAAGGATGTCTTTCATCCTCTGCAAGTTTATTTTCAGTAGAGGAAATTTTTGCACAGTCTTCATTAGTATCTCTCTGTTTAATTACTGGCATAGTTGTCGGGACTGCACTATCTCTAGAATGCCTAGGTAAATCATGTTTTAATTTTTTATATATGTCTTATTCTCTGCTTTTTTGTTGCATTTGCACACAGCTTTTTAGCTGCCTCTTTTGACAAGAGTTTCTTTTTTTTATGTAGTTTATTTATTTGTTTTTGTTCCATTTTTTTTATTTCTTCATCTTGGTATGCCCTACAAGATGACTTTAAGTTTCCAACTAATTTTTTTTTCAACATGTTCATGCAATTTTTTTTTTTTTTTTGCAAAATATGCCACAGAGGTTTTGTTTTCTGCAAAAAGGTGGTATTTAATACTTTGAATGGCACTGAATGTTGGAATGTTCATCCTTGTAGAGCTTGCCAATATAATGTTGATTCATCAGTAGAAGATGAATCAGCTAGTTTCCTAGCCGGTGGAGTTAAGCCGCATGGTCGAGCCTATTTTCCCAGAATTTTCTTTCAAAAACGGAAGAGAGGGAGGTCTCTTTTCTTTCTGTGAAAGCGGAATTTTCGGAAGAAAAAGGAAATTTTTGCGGTTTAAAAGAATAAAAAACCCGGGAATTTTGAGAGAAAAAAGACAAAAAAGCGGAATTTCTTCAAAATAACAAAAAAAGCGGAAATTCGCGAAAATGCGGAAGAATCTCATCCCTGATCCCAGATGCAGACATAAGCTGATGTTCTGATCCTTTCTTTAAACATAAATTCCTCCTATTCTCTGCATCAGATATGTAAATAATATCTTTTCAATAATAGAGCTTGTATTTCTGAGTCAGTCATAAATTAGTCTTTTCATCCTTTCTGTCAGACTCTGGGAAGACTGGAATGTGTTGTAGTTAATAAAATGTGGTATGGAGAACTGGTTTAAGAAAAAAAAACTTTCTTCTTTTAGCAGTCTCAAAAAAAAACAATTCAGAGGAATTTTTATAAAAATCTTTGAAAAGAAAAAAAAAACGAAAATAAATCTTTTCAAATTGAATTTTTTTTACTTAAGAAATTTTTCCAGGTTTCCACCAGAAAAATGCCAAGTTCCCTGACTTTTCCAGGTTATCCAGGTAGGTAGACACCCTGCTTAATACTTTAATTTTCAGAGGTAATATTTTAACTTTTTCTACTGTGGTAGCATGTCCTAAGCCTTGGATAAAATACTCAGAAGTTGGAAGCCAAATGTTTAACATTTTTAAGGAATATAAGAATTCTGCTGTTTATAATATGAAAGTATCGTAGCCAAAGCATTAAAAAAAAAGCAAGAAAATTGAAAGACTCTGAAAGAGGTTAGTTATCTGATAACTGATGCCAAAACTGCAAAATTGGACAAATGTTAGGCTAAAACCATTTCTAAACAAATTTACATAATTTTAGAATATCACAATTTAAAAATTGCTTTATATTAGTTTATAGTTTTGATTTTTTTAGATCTTTTATTTAAGTATAATAGCACATGATAAAAGACTTATGCTACAACAAAGTCCAGGATACTAAAGTTTCTGCTTTTCCTCACCAATTTTTTGAAAAACACAAAGAAAATTATCTACATTCTGTCAATTTTATATTAGAAAATTGGGAAAACAACAGTAGAAACACTCAAATTAGACAGTATACTTAATAAGAAATAGTTATTTTTATTAAAAGGATGTGAAACTTAGTAGGGTTGAATATAAAATGAGAAATTCTAGATCATCAGCAAATTTTATGAAGATTATAAGAGGAAACGGAGCCCTAAAAAAGCAAAATAATGCAAAATATAGTAAAAGGGAAAATTTAACAGAATTAATGGAATAAAAAAAACATAAAACAAAAGCTCCTATAAAATTTTATTTTGCCTTATCTGTGTAAATTCTTCAATTCAAAATGTTACTGTTGAAGTATTTTCAATATAAAACAAATGATTTGCATAAAAGCATCACAGACAAGGTCATACTTACATTTAATATATCTTTTTTCAAGCCACTATCAGAGGTATGGCCATCAGGGGTTTTTAAGGCACTTACTAAGGCTTCTGTGAATGGAGTCAAAATAGGAAACAGCAATGTTTTTGGAGCAGACTGAAAATATTTGAGCAAGAATATATGTTTATAAAGATATATGATAAAATCAATTATACAATGAGTAACAACCTGAAACACTGTCAGTAAGGAAACTGAATTCCCTTAATGCACCTAATTTCTTTTAAAAGACAGACTAAAAAGCATTCAACTCTAGTTGTAAATGGGTAATTCCATGTGAAATCAACAAATGGCCGAGACATTGCGTCTTTGGATTTTGTTACTCAGAAGTAGTACTAGTACATTAGATGAAAACTACAAATTTTCAGATTATTTGAACCATTTGTATCTGAATTATGAATTTTTGAAAATTTTATAATCCTTAAATGATTGCGACTCAAGAACTATTTGATATAGACAGCTGAAATCTGTGTTCAGTTTTCTATGGTGTTTCATAAAATATATAACACACCCAAATTGTTTTTTTTTTTTTTTCAAATTTTTTTAAAAACTCAAGATCAGAATTTTTAATTTGCTTGAAAAAATATTTAATTTAACCTCATTTTAGCAACATTTCTGGCAAATTTCATGATGGTTTCCTTTGATATTAAAAAAAAATTCATTTTCAATATTCGTATTATAAATCAAGTCAACAAAGGGTTTGTAAAAACATTAAATTATCTAGTTTGGAAAATTGGTACAAGGGATGGGGAAAATCTACCAGTTTCTACACTCTGATTAACCGGTTTTTCGGCTATTTTTTTTGGCCCGGTTATAACCGTTTTTTTTTTTAATCCAATAACCGGGTTAAAAACTAGCTAAATTATATTTGGAAAAGATGTAAATTAAAGAAATCAGGTCACTACCATTCAGTGGGCGGTGATTTTTTAAAGAAAAAATCTGAATTAATTTTTCTACAATTCAAATAAATTTATTTAATACGGTCAATTAATATACCAGCAACACTGTGTTCAGTAGCAAGGACGGTGCATACGTCATGTGCTCGGATTTGTTTTTTTGGTGGTAGTTGAAATATAATACTTTTGCTTCAATCAGTACTAACAACTCCCAAATGTTGGAGTTTATTTGAGTTAATTGTTTTATAACCTCCGAAGTCCAGTAACCCTCCACAGGTAATTTGAGTAAAACTGTCATTTCCATTAATTGCTGAAGTCTCAGTCTATCAGTGGTGTAGTCGCAAAATAAGCAATGCTGGGACGCTCTAACCTGGGTGACAAAAATCGCACTGTCTTTAGGATGTTTTCACAATTTTTTAATTATTTATTTTTTGAAAAAACAAAATACTGTGCCTGAATGGCATTCCTGCTTCACTACACTCATAGAGCCTATCCCGCTATTAAAAATGCATCAAGAATGAATTTTGGTGTCGCCATTTAATTGCTGACAGAAATATTGGATATTTTAATATTTTCGATAAGACCACTAAGGAAATTTTGGGAGGCGAGTATATTACTAGAAGCTTTACCCACCACCACCATGATGACAGTCATATCTCTGTCTGAAGAGTCATTGCACGAGTCGCTTGTAATGAGAGCTATTATACAGGGCAACGGTGCCGATATCCGGTTCTTTGGAGGTATCGACAGTGCCAGATTAATTGCCACAGCGGCCTGGTTCATTCATGTTGGATCCGCATGCTGAGGCTGGTCAGAGTAATTCTTTTGCGATATTACAGGAAGCTGCGTTATCCCTTTTATTGAACATCATCGAAACCCAAAATATAATGCTGCCAAAATCTATATCAAAAACGTTTGATATCCTTAAAACAGGAGTGCAAAAATACTACAAAACTTTCTACCATTCCATGATTCATTCTTACATCCTCGCTACATTATTGAAAGAGTTATTATGAATACATTGGAGGATATATATTGTCCAATAGGTTGATTTCCTTTAAAAATGTTCGCAAAAGTTGTATTTTTTATTAAAACCCCCCCAAAACTGGTTATTTTGGAAATAACCGCCATTCCCAATTGGTACATACGTTCGTGAGGGCCTCTGGATGAACATACTAAATGCCTGGAAGGAAGCTTGCACTGCTGTCTTGGAGTTCATCCCCCTTCTTAGTTTTTCTTGAATATCTCGGAAACTATTCAGTTTTCATATTACAATTGATTTAACAAATTAAAGAGTGCAAAATTCCCTATACAAACATGCTTTTATTGTTCTTCTAGCTTTAATAGTGTCTTGAGATATTTAAGACAAATTTTAAAAAATCCCTTTTCGGCAAGCTTGAAGGCAAAGGTAGATTCCTTTACGTTAATGTTACAAAAGTCATGAAATATTACATATTGATCAATACAGACATAACCAATGACTTTATTCTTTCTACACATTGCAATATTTACACTGTGATTCTGTTTTCATGTCATTTAATTTTTTGCTATATCAAGGTTTTATCATTCCATTTTTCATTCCAAAAAGTTATGATAGATTTATCGGTCAGTACATTGGTCAATTTTTTTATATCGAAACACATAATCATTCAACAGGTAGGAGTCATAAAGAAATAAACATCTCAGCAGTGCAAATATCTCCTAGATAACATTAAGCCAGCCTATCTGAAACAGTAACAAGAAATTGACTCTTGGCACGAATGAAGAAAGACTCCAGATTTAAAAATTAATTTATTTAATCTAGGTTACAATATAATTGTGCGAACATTACTTTGTCATATGGTAAAATCACATGACATGGAAACACTTAAATGCTACTAAAATGGGCTAATTTAGAGAACTCCCTGGCTACAGAGATAATAGTCACTAAATTCTTAACACATAAGAGAATAAAATTATTAAACATTGTGTGGCAAATTTAATACGTGTTTTTAAAGCATAGGATATGAATGCAGCCAATTTAAACAGTAAATTTAAATCTCCATCGACGGTTAAAACCAAATACTCAGGCAGAAAATCCCAAACAATTTTAAAGTTAAGGAGAAATTTTTCAATAGTGAAAAGGATAAAGGAAACTCTTATTTAAATATCTATCGTTTTTGGCTACTTTATATTGATTTTATTAAACAAATCATGGTCCCGCCATGTTTAGTTAAATATCAAATTAAAGTATTCTGTCAAAAACCTATTATCAAATTAACTATTAAAATTATTTGATTAATTAAAATTAAAAATTAATTGTTACAAAACTTCACTAAAACCTTTTTCATGGCTCATACTATATGCCAGTAATCTTTATCTTATAATTATCTAATAATTATATTAATTTAAATAAAAGTCACTGTGGCTATGTATGTATGTTCCACATCTCCTCCTAAACCACTAGACTGATTTCAATCAAACTTTTCAAACTTTTTATTTAAGAAAAGAGAAAGGTCACCTTCAACTTTTAAAAGCCTAAAAGATGCTTAAAATTTCACTTAATTAAAAATTAAGCAAGGCGTTTTTCCCGCAATGTCTTTCATTTCCATAAATTTGTTTCTCTCATTTTAATATTTTTTTTCAAAATTAATTTTAAACTGAATTCGTAACAATATTCTTGTTGATCAAAAATAATACGAAGAACTGTTTCCAGAAGGAAGAATGCTAAAAGAAAATTTTAAAAGTAGACGATTTAACAATTTATATCGGGACCAGCTATTGATTTATTTTCACGCTTTAAATTAATGAATAATTAAATAGTTAATTTAATTGTTTCAAAATATTCATTAAAACCTTTCATTGACTTTAGTAATTGTTAACAAAATTTGTAGTACCTATATAACAAATAATAACGCATGAAGAAAACGGCTGTTTTTAAAAATCGTCTGGTTTAATTGATATTCTCATTTTAATTGAAAGCGTTTTAGATCAGAAAAGGAATTTGTGTATTATAATATTTATACAATAGTAATTTTTACATTGAAAATATTAAACATGAAAACATTTTAATCCGGATCAAAGCCAGGTATATCAATTAACAGTTATAATTAACAAAATTTAACAAAGATATTAACTATAAATTAATTAGTCATAAATTAATTATATATTATACCGTATAAAAAGTGAAAGTGAATGCGGTTGATGGGAACTCATAACTTCTAAGCAATTCTTGCTGTCAAAAAACTTTCAATATAAAAGTAGTTTGTTATAAGGTGATAATTCCCCTAATTGAAATTTTCTTTTTATCTTCAATCTTAACGAAGCTATGGGGAAATGATAAATTGGGGGGTATTGAATATCGCTTTTCAGCTCACAACTTATAAGAAATTCTAGCAGTCAAAAAACTTTTAGTATAAAAGTTGTTTGTTATCATAAGGTGATAATTGGCTTAATTGAAAAATTTTTTCTATCTTTAGTCGTAACAGAGCTATGGGCAAATGATAAGATAGGGAGGGGATTGAAAATGGCCTTTTAGCTCATAACTTCTCAGAAATTGTGGCTATCAAAAAAGTTTCAATACAAAAGTTGTTTGCTGTGATAAGGCAATAATTCGCCTAATTTGAATTTTCTTTCTATCTTGAATCGTAAGGGAATTATGGGAATATGAAATTTTCAGTCCCCCACCATTTCCACCCCCTTTGAGCTGGTTAGCCAATCTGTGAACTCGGCCGAGATTTTCACCGTCCTTACAACATATCCGTCGACAGTTCAAATCTAATCAAAATTACTTTAGTTATCGTGTTTACAAAATAACACCGGCCAAAGCGTTATGCATATACTTCTCTACTACTAATAATAAGGAAAAGAACATTTTGCCCTCTATTCTCATAAGTATTGGAGTTATAGGAATGAAAGAGGGTGGAAGAAACTGCAAATGACAAGAGCTTTCCAACAAGGGGTAACATGCTTAGGTTAAAACGTACTTTAAGTTAGGGGGAGAGGAGGGGAAGGGTGGGAAAATCACTTTTCAGCTCATAACTTCTAAGGAATTGTAGCTATCGAAAAAGTTTAAATTCAAAAATTTTTCGTTATGATAAGGCAATAATTCGCCTAATTTGAATTTTCTTTCTATTTTCATTTGTAAAGAAATTATGGGAAAATGAAAATTTCCACCCCCTTTGAGCTGGATAGCCCATCTACGAACTCGACCGAGATTTTCACTATCCTTACAACATATCCCAAGCTGGTTAAATTTACATAAAAATTACTCCAGTTATCGTGTTCACAAGATAACATGGGAAAAAGGGTTATACATATATATATATATACCTATATATATATATATATAAACTTTTTAACGAAGGGTGGTTTTGGGTTCTAGGGGTCATGATCGGTGAAGATCTGCAGAAATTTTCTGAAAGTCGTGTCATGAGAACCATTGCAATAGGTAGAGTTCCTATAAGGAATCTACCTAAAAGGGGGTATAAAATCCAACAAACTTTGAAATCCATTATCTCGGAAACTATTAAAGTTAAAACAAAAATAAAAGAATGTGTTTATAGGGAATTCTATGTTCTTTAACTTATTGTATCACGTGTCACGTGAAAATTAAATAGTTTTAGAGATATAAAAAAAAACTAAAAGAGGAGGTTGAAATCCAAGATGGCAGCAAACTTTGAGACCCATTATTTTGGAAACTATCAAAGCTAGAAGAAAAATAAAAGCATGTATTTGTAAGGAAATTTACACTCTTTAATTTGATAAAACAATTGTAATTCGAAAATGTTAAAACTTGATTGGTGCCAAAGTTTAAAATTTGATTTATTATTCAATTATGAAATGAACACTGGGTACAGAAACATGAATACAATAAAATGTAGTTTATTTTTACGACACCTAATAAGCACCTACCTTTTCAGGCACCTAAAAATGAATAGCCGTTAGTGGAAGTAGCTAAAAACAAAAGTAGTACATTGCGTTTATTTTAAACAATTGAAAGATTAAAGAAAACCAACAAATTTTTAAATAGAATATTTTTTTTATTAACAATTCTTTAGACATATATACTGCCAAATTTAAGTTAAGAAAATTGAATTAACAAATATACTGATTGCACATAACCAACTCACAAAAACACAAATAAAAATATGCACATTACAAAAACAAGTAAAATTATATATTTGTACTGCAGATTTTTAAATTTGAATTAGATAACAGAAAAATAAGTAAAATGGAAAAATCAGACATCTCTATCGCGATTATGCATTATCGTATCAAACTGGGCTGAATTTCACTTTACCAACAAGACATTTTGCTGCTGCCATGTTGAGCTAGAGTTCTTGACCCGACAAGAAACGAAATTTGAAAAGCTTGGTGAAAATACACATTCTTTCACTGCAGCTCACTACATGAGCTGGTTTTGATGAATTAAATTCGTAAATTTTTCACTTCATAAAAGAAACTTTTGGTGCCATTGAGTTAGCACTTGTGGCGACATATTTTTATCACGCAGTTCACCTTTTTGATATAAGCATTTACACCATCATTCACATTTTATTTCACCCACTCACAGTCTTTCTGTAGAGGCCCAGAACCAGGTCATTGTTTTTTACCACACAATAGCTTCAGTCGAAACTTTTTGATATTTCAAAACTATATTGTTGGAGATCTTTTGTAGATTTGTAACTCATCATTGAATAGAAAATTTGTTCAACACATCTGCGAGGCTGAGAACCGAAGGAAAAAATCCAACGGTCTCGAGCCTCTAGGGAGCGTGCATTCAAATAAGAAACTTCAAATCAAAAGACAAAGAAAAGCTTCCAGACAGGTGACACGCAGAACCAGATTACATTCAAAAATGTCCGCCGTACAAAACGGCGAGCAAATAGTTCCATTAAAAAAGTAATTTATAATTTAATAAACCTTGAAACATTAAAGGAAATGACAAAAAAAAGTTAAAGCAATTAATAATTAAGTTGATTACTGGAAAAATAAATAAGAAAAATTAAGATATTTAATCAAACTGTAAAAATTAACGTTGAAATTTCAAAAGTTACCAAAGATGCCACAAGATATGAAAGAAACTCTGGTGGCGAAGATTTAAATTATTTGAAAGAACTGGTAAAGCCAAAAAATGCTGCAGTTGCATTTTTTAAAATCTAACAGAAAACTTAAAAGTTTTTCAAGAAAAACTTAAAAAGGGGGATGAAATTCAAGATGACGGCACGAACCCCTCCAAGGATTGGGGACTTTTAGTACGTTCATCAGGAGTCCCTCACGAACATGTGTACCAATTTTCAGAACTATATGATTTAATGTTTATTTCAAACCCTTCATTGACTGGACTATAAAATACTAATATTGAAAATGAAAAAATATTTTTTTTAATGATATCTGTTGGCATTAGAAATAAATTCTTCTCAACTTCAAGAGAAATGGGCTAACGCCATCTTGCACAGTGGGAAATGTAAATAAGCTGTTGACAGCAATATGACGCTGTTATGATGTCATTAGACTAACAACCAATCGGATTTTTTACTGTAGTTTTCAGTGTGCAGAATAGCATCAGTAATATGCAAATCGTCCAGGAGGGCGTATATAAATAAGAGGTCAATCTCATCTTTTGTATTTTTATTCTTCTTGCAGTAAGACTGTGAAAGTCTCACAGTTTGTTTAAACTGATTTCATTTGTAAATATTCATCAATAAATGTCTGTCTTCATAATACTTGTCATCTTTTAAAAGTCTTGGACCCCAATGCTTTTCGTTTCCACTAATGCATTAATGGCTGCTCTGCTAAACCTTAACTGTCATTGATGTTCAGAGGCCATCAATTGGTTATGGGCCCAGAGCACAGAAAGCTTTCTTTTAACAGTGGTTTATGGTGTGGAAGTGAAGATGTTGCTTTTTTTTTTTTTTTTTTTAATGTTTGGAACTTTGTTGCTGTGACAAAAGTGAACTTTGTTTCTGACTTCTGCGTCTTCCTGGAAATTGCCGAGATGGGGGCCGATTATGGAGTTTCTGAAATAACACAACGAACGGCTAATAACCGGGAGCCGTGGAAGGTGGAGGTATGAGTTCTACTACTTGATTATGGAGCCTGGCAATTTATTGAAAAACCCAAGATGGAATCAGCAGAAACATCACCGGAAGATTCCAAGACGAAAGTATCCAAAAGGGCAGAAACATCGGAGGTCGCTTCCGGGAAACAAGTCCTAAGCTGGAGGGAGGAATACGATCTTAAGTTAAGAAAGAATCGTTTCTACACCCTTGTATATCAAGCCTTGAGTCCCAAGTTCAAGCCTCTAATTTCTCAAACAACAGACAGCGCGGAAGCCTGGCGTATTCTTAAGAACCATTTCGAGCCGACCACAAGAGCGAGGGTGATTCAACTTTTAGACGAATTCTTTAATACAAGATTTGAAACTGGAGAGGATTTAGGATTGTTTCTTTGTTGAGTCAAGCAAGGTGCCGAAAATTTACGGGAGATTGGTCATCAACTACAGCCACTATATCAAGGATATCAGATGATTCGAAGTTTACCAGCCATATACCAGTCTATAGTGCAAGCTATTTATAGATGGACAGATGCTGATTTTCAACCTGACAAGATTGAAAGTAAGCTTTTGTTGGAAGAAAATCGTCTGCGATTAGCGGGAAAGGACTTGGATAATGTAAGTAACATTGCTTTTTCTAATGAGATGCATTGGAAGGAAGCAGGTAATTGTTATAAGAAAGATGTAAAATTAAAAATTAGAAGTTCTAAAGTGAAAAGGCCTAGAACTAATATCTCAAATGTGAAAAATAAAAAAAATTGGTCCTTGTTATTTTTGTAAATCATATGGTCATTTAATAGCTAATTGTAAACATAAAACTGCTCTTTCCGATTCTAAAACTAGTGAATCCAGTAATACTGAATTTAAAGTAGAAAGTGTTTTCTCCGAACTTGAGAGTAAATTTAATAGAAACATCCCCAGATAGTCACGAGGCAAATTCATCTGATTTCAGTCAAAATACGAGCTGGGTCTTTGACACAACTGCTACTGCAGTAATAAAAGTTTATATTATAGTTTTGAACCAATTAGTAATATGAAGATGTCACTTGCTGTTGGGGAAAAAAGAAAGCCCAACTGAGGGTAAAGTCATTCATTTTTTAGTACAGGATAAGGCTGGTAAATTTAGTGTTATCATTTTAAAAGATGTTTTATATAATCCTAATTTACGTAGAAAACTTCTATCAGGAGGTAAACTTGAAAGATTAGGTATTAACTTCGTTGGAAGTAAGGGTAAAATTCCAAGTACAGTACAACGTCTCAAATCCGGACGTCCAAAATCCGGACCTTTTTCATTCTGTAAACCCTTCCCCTAAAAAAAAACACACACACAATCCTAACTTTTATATAACAAATCGGAGCCCAGAATCAGCACAAACTGGTCATAACCATCTGGGGAGGGAAAGGATTTAACCACATGTACAACGATGTGCGACGAAGGTATCGCGGGGAGGGGGGCTATTGTAACAAATCGCGGAGTTACAATACCTTCCCCTCTCTAGCACGCAAAATGAACTAGTCTAGAATATAAGAAATGTTAACAAATAAGATGCACGCGCAACTTCCTCTCCCCTTCTGGCCCGCACAGGATTTGCCCAGAACGAATGGACGCGATTGTCTTTAATTCCGAACTAGCCCTCGCGAATGTTGAACTTCTCTTATCCGAGTTGATATATTTTGCTTGATGAACGATTCCAACATTTTATTTAGCTTTTTAATTTTTATTATTAATATTATTAAATATATTCTGGTTTACATCTTTCATTATCAATATGCCGAAGCGTGCTTTGAGTTCTACTGTAGCCAGCGGAACAAAAAGAAAACACGTGACTCTATCGATCAAGGACAAACTCAACCTGATCAAAAAGTTGGAAAGTGGCACAGCTGTTGCAAAATTATGCAAAGAGTATGGACTAGGAAAGTCAACCATCTACGATATTGAGAAGCAAAAAAAAAAAAAAACTTTTTTGAGTTTTTTGCCGACTCGGATACACCAATGGCGATGGGTGAAAGAAAGATCATTGGCCATGCAAAAAACGATGATCATGACCGAGTATTGATTGAGTGGGTCAGGCAGCGAAGAAGTGAAGGAGTCCCTTTGTCTAGGCCACTTTTAATGGAACAGGCAAAAATATTTCATAGATTGATGAACTTAACCACAGACTACAGTTACACGACAGGTTGGCTCACAAAATTCAAGAAACGCCATGGAATACGACAGCTGAAGATATGTGGGGATAAAGCGTCGGCCGATGCTGAAGCTGCAGAAGATTTTGTGAACGAATTTGTCAGCCTCGTAGAAACTGAGAAATTATCACCAGAGCAAATCTACAATGCTGACGAAACTGGTTTGTTTTGGCGGTATGTGCCTCGCTCAACATTAGCAACTGTGGACAAAAAAGATGCCACAGGAGTAAAAGATTCTAAAGAAAGAATCACAATTCTAGGATGTGAAAACACCACCGGAAGCCACAAAACGAAGCTTTTCGTTATTGGAAAATCGGCTAGGCCTAGGGCTTTTAAAAATGTAAAAGTGTTTCCGGTCATATACCGGTCAAATAAGCGGGCATGGATGACGCAGCATTTGATGAATGAGTGGTTCGAAAACCATTTTGTTCCTGAAGCCCGTCGACATTTGTCTGGAAACGACTTTCCAGATGACGCCAAGATACTTCTAATTTTGGATAACTGCACTGCCCACCTTTCTCCGGAGATTTTAGTGAAGGACAACGTGTCGGTGCTGTTTTTCCCTCCTAATTGCACATCGCTAATACAGCCAATGGACATGGGGATTCTGCGGGCATTAAAGTGCCAGTACAAATCAGAATTCCTGAAAGAAATGCTCAGCTTTCTAAACGGAGGGGAAACACTTCAAAACTTTTTGAAATCTTACAATTTGAAAACGGCAGTGTGGAGTGCAGCTAAAGCGTGGGACGGGATTCCAACCACGACGATGAAAAATGCTTGGCACAATTTGTGGCCGGCAGCCATATTCTATGAGGACGAAGAAAACGTGGATACCAATTTCAAAGGATTTCAGATCTCAAAAGAAAAAGCTGAAATTTTTCAACTACTTGAGTACGTCAAGTCAAGAGGACAAGAAATTGCCGAAGATGACGCATTTGAAGTACTGCATTGCGACGATAAAGCACCGACAGTGTGTCAGCTCACTGATGTCGAAATATGCAGTATGGTGTTGATGAACTCCAACACTTCGGTATCCGATAGCGAGGAGAGCGAAGAAGAAACACAAGCGGAAGATAAAATGCCAATTGACAGCTTAGTGGAAGTGTTGAACACCGCAATAAAAGGACTTGAGCAAAGAGACTTTATTTCAGAGTCGGACATAATGGCGATACATAAAATAAAAGAGAAGTTACTGAATCAAAAACCAAAATTAATGAAGCAACTCACTTTAAATGAAATGTTTTGTAAAAATGTTAAAATTAAAAAGAAATAATATTAATTATGTTTATAAATCAAAGAAAACAAGTAATAAATAAGTTTTTAAATAATTTAAATTGAATTATGTGTTTTATGATGTTAAAATCACTTCTTAATATGGAAATGATCTAAGAACCGGAATTATCCCAAATCCGGAATTACCGAAGTCCTGACGATTCCGGATTTGCAACGTTGTACTGTACATGATAAAAATTGGAATGAGCTGTTTTATGTATTAAGAAAAAGTGATCTGTATTTTTTAAAACCTTTTAAGTATATAACCAAGAGTAAAGGTAAAAGCGATTATGTTAATTTATCAGCGAATCAGGTAGAAAAAGTTAATACTAGTGAATTATGGCATGAAAGATTTTGTCACATTAATAATAATTATATCTTGAATACAAGTAAGAATAATAGTATTAGAGGACTTCCAGAGTTGTTTGGATTAACTGAAGATTGTATTTCCTGTAAACTTGCTAAATCAAAGAGTGTCTTTTAAATCAATGGGACAAATAAGGTCAAAACATCCTCTTGAGTTGTTACATTTAGATTTATGTGGTCCACTTCCAGTTTCGTCTCAGGGTGGCAATAGATACTTTTTTACGATAGTAGATGATTTTTCTAGTAAGGTTACTGTCTTTCCCATCAGGAATAAATCTGATGCTTTTCAGACATTGATAAGATTTCAGAAAAGGGCCGAAAGTTTCTTAAATAAAAGGGTAATTTCTGTTAGGACTGATGGAGGACTCGAGTTTTGCAACCAGAAGTTTGAGAAATTTCTTGATAAGTAGGGATTCGTCATGAAAAGACCAATCTGTACTGCCCTGAAATGAATGGTGTAGCCGAACGGTTTAACCTGACAGCTTTAGATGGTGTTAAAGCTTTATTGAAGTCCAGTGGGATGTCTCAAAAGTTTTGGGCTGAAGCTCTGTTGTGCTTCATTTATGTATGGAACCGAGTTTGCCATAAGAATAAGAAAAAGCCATTTGAGTTGTATTCTGGTTGAAAACCCTCAGTCTCTCATTAAAAAAAATTTGGTTGTGTAGCTTATGTTGCAGTCCCTAAACGGACCAGGAAGAAGCTCGACAAGCGAGCTAAACTGGGAATAATGTGCGGGTATGAACAAACAATTAAGGGGTACCGAATTTTTTTTATTAGAAGACCAGAGAATTATAGAAACTATTAATGTCGGGTTTGATGAGAGGGGTTGATTTAATTAATAGATCAGGATCTCCGAGGACAGTTGAAAGTACACCTAAATCCATAGCTGAGATGGCAGAAATAACTAATATGGACTTGGAGTCTAGTTTAGGACAAAATGTAACTCCATGCAAGTCTATTGATTAGGTGCGTAAGGCTGTTCCTCATAGGGATGGTTCCAAAACAGATACAGTAGAGTCTCCTTACAACGAAGTCTCCCTACAGCGAATTTTTAATCAGAAAGTTAAATAACATTCAAAATATTCTCCATATAACGAAGTGGTTGTCTCCCTATAACGAATTTTTTCAGACCTTTATCTTTTTGATTTTTATCATTTTTGAAGAAAGTTGCTAATTTCTGTGCACACAATTCGCTCACATGTGCCTGTTTTTGGAACCACTCGCATTGTTCATTACAGCGATAACACATAACAATAGAATGCTATGTGAAGGGTAATGCAGTTGTGGGGACCTGGGTTTCTACAGAGGGAGCAACATTTCTACGGGTCAAGATGCCAAGAATCGGGACGGAGTAAGGGTGGAAACAGCAAATGGATGTGACAATACGCATTTTATGTTTATCCGTACTAGTACATATTATTCTTTAAATTGGTGAATTGTCTTCACTTTTGAGCATTTTGTTTATACAATAAAAATTAGTATAATTGTAACAAATTTATAAAATATTACTTCATTTTTAATTGAAAGTCATAATTAAATATTTTTGAACTTATAGCACATACTAAAAGGTTTGTAACATTTACTTAAATAACTGCAAAAATCTCTAATCTCTGTATAACGAAATTTTCTCTATAACGAATTTTTCAACTGGAACCAAGCGATTTCGTTATAGGGAGATTCCACTGTATTTATTATGGTATTGAGGTAACTAATGTTAGGCTGAGATCATTTAATGAAGTGATAGGTTATTGGGAGAGAAATAAAATTCAATGTGATAAAAACTTATTTTATTTTAGTGGAAAGAATACCGAGTCTGGCAAAATCTCAGACCTGTTAAATTTAAAAGAAGCAAACTTATTAGAAGTAAAAATCCTGAAAACTTATAAAGAAGCTATTAAAGCATCTAAATGGGAGGATGCAATGAACCGAGAATTAAAGGTTATGTATGAGCGCAATGTTTTTGAGCTCGTAAAACCTCCAAAAGATGCAAAAATATTAGGTAATAGATGGGTGTATTCGTTAAAAGGAAATGAGCTGAATGAAATAGTTACTTATAAGGCTTGTTTGGTTGCACAGGGATTTAATCAAATTAAAGGAGAAAGTTATGACAAGGTTTTTAGTCCTGTTAATTTCTCGATTATCTGTATTTGTGTGCTTGTTTAAATCAGAGTTCCCACTCTTATTGAAGAAAAAAATTCAAGGACTTTTTAAGAAAATTCAAGGACCATATAATTACAAATTGTAGAAATTGTACATAACTGAATTTTTCACTTGGAAAAGCTGTAAAACGTGTCTATACATTTCAGTTGTTCTGATTTTACAGGAATCAAACTACAAATTAAAATAATATAAAAAAAAATAATAATAAAAATAAGTTATAAAAAAATTTCAAGAAAACGACCACGATTTTTTTAATATTTGATGCCAATAGGGCAAGAGACAGTGTAACAGCAATAATGAATAACAATAGAATCTTAACTGAAAACTTGAGATATATTGAGATAAAATCAAAAATTGCATCTAATTTATCTTGAATATCCATAAGTCAATCTCAGTTGAACACTAAAGGAATTTACAATTAATAACTATTTTATGCTTTTTGGAACAGATCTTTTATAAACCTTTATACTATAGCTTTTAAGATCAAGCCTTGCCATTTTAGTAATTCAATCACAATGTAACAATGATTCAAACAGAATAAAAACTAAATTTTTAAATCAAAATTATTTTTGACCTTCTAAAGAGACAATAATCAAAAGTAGCTATCAATACATGATTGATTAAAATTTTAAACAGATGAAATAAATAAAAATAAGTCACTGATATTTAACCCCCACCTGGATATAAGTTTCAAGTCTAAGCAGCGAAATGAACTCACCATACTGAAAGGTCCGAAGCGTAATGTGCAACCAACCTACGGTTCGAGAACGTCTCACTCTCTCTGTAAAATTTCCACCTTGGGGGGAAAGGGATATTTAGTAGAACTGTTAGGGGAAGTCCGAATATAAATTCTCTGTAATCCTCAAAACTGGCCATTAGCATTTCAACCCCGCACGAATTTCTTTCAAATAAAACCCCTTAAGATTGTCAGCTGTCATTGTGGTTTTTGAGGGGGGGGGGGCAGGGGGCTCAGAGTATCCTACGAATCAGAGGGTTAAAGCCGTTTGTTTGAAAACCCTGAGGGATTCAGAAGGTCACGGACTACCCCCATGAACTATTTTACTCTGCAGAGGGTGATAAGCGGCCTCCCGGAGGAGAAACACGAATGCATTCCCGGAGATTTTTCGGTGACCTTCATATTTTGAGTTGAGGAGAAAATGGGAGAGGAGATTATCGACGGTCGCTTAAAAATTCAAGGACTTTCAAGGACCTAATTTCATAAAAAAATTTCAAGGACTCTCAAGGACCGTGGGAACCCTGTAAATGTTTAAATTGATATTAATAATGCCTATCTTTCTGCAAGTTTAGATGAGGTAATTTACATATCCCAGCCCAAAGGTTTTGTTATTATATTATTGAAGCAGATAAAGTTTGTAGACTAAAGAGAGCAATTTATGGACTGCACCAAAGCAGTTGGCAGTGGTTTTTAGATGGATGACGTGCTCAATGCATTGAACTTTTTAAAACTTGAATGGTGCAACTGTGTTTATATGTATAAAAATAAATCAGGCATGAAGAAAGTGCAAGCTGTTCAAAAAAGCTGAACTCTAGGCGAATACAAAAATTCACCACAAAATCGATATATATGCACAGACGCAAAGGCACAAGATGTTACTACTTAAAATACATATAGAAAAAGCAATTAAAAGTAGTATATATAAAATTTTACTTACTATTTTCTCTCTATTTGAACAGAATTTTGATTTTTAAATACCATACAAGAGGTTCAGAGTTCCTTCTATTTTCTCAAAGTTGAACAACAACAGATAGTATCATAACAAAATTACATACTTTTTAAAAATGAAGCAGTTTATTTAAGGGAGGAAAAAAAATGACAGAAGTGCCTAAGAATATATATTATCATATGCAGTAGAAGATCTTTGTAACGCATAACTTGGAACCAGAGGTTGTGTGGTTTATAGATTTTTGTATAATACAGATCATTTTGCATATCTCTAAAATTACCTTAGTAAACATGGCCTATTATGCTTGTAACAAGTCATTAGATTACAATTTAAAATACAAATGATTTTGCCTCACAAAGATATACAATTTAATTATATTTAATTTTCACAGAAATTAATATTTCAATAAATTAGCAACAAGTACATTAACACTACAGTTAAAATTGTTCTCTATTTGTTGAACTCTGAAAATAATCAAAAGAACTTGACATATTATACAATTTTATGTTTTGAGAATTTTGAAATATTGTGCATTTAATAAATTCCTTTAGATAATGAAATTTTTTTGGTGCTGCTTTAACATCTGAATCTATTCTAGAACAGCTGTTGTATTCTGTATTTAAAATATAGGAAATGATTTCTTCATCTCATGCATGTTAATAATTTTAGGTTTATGATCTGTTGTTAAAAATTCCAACATACAATCTTCATGCATGTATACTAACTTATTTTGAATAATGTTTGAGTTCAGCAACTTAAAGATTGTTTAATAATTTTGAAATACTTTCTTTAAAAAGCATTAAATTAAGGTCATAAATATGAAATCTCTCAAGCTTAGAATGCTTGGTAATAAATGGTATCAGAGCAAAGCTGGCAATTTACAGTTCCACTTATTTCGATCTTCTTGATCGAATCTCCTACTTTTACTGCCATGTCTTCCACGTTCGTATTGTTACCTTTCGCCGGCAGTTTAATTTTCATAGATTTATTCAACCACTCGAATTTAAATTTATTTTTTTCGTTCTCATCTAGAGAACGAACTTTACGTTTATCGTTTAAGTTAATCTCCATTTTGGTTCTCGGTCACACTCACAAACGCTGATCTTTACTAAACATACAGCATCACACGTGCGACCCGCCAAACACAAGACAAATGATAGTAGTAGTAGAAGTTATGGACTCGTCTCCGGCACCAGGTGTCCCGTAATCAAGAAGAAGTAATAGAAGTTCTTGGCATAACAACCGTTAGCATTCAACCCGTGATTCAACATCGGCGATAGCAGCTCACTGACGTGCGATTTCAACAGCAAGGCGTGACCTACTCGTAGAGCGGTCGTCATTCGGCTATACGGGAGAAGTTCCGCCTTCCTCCAGTACGCTGTGTGCCAATCACTTGAGGTGATAAATACGGCACGTAAACCCCAGAGAATGCATATCTGTTTACTTTGTGACAGAGAAAAAATGGCGTTCGTTTCGGATTCAGACATTGCTTCCACTCCACCCCCTACATTTTTCGGCCAAGATTTCTCGATGGTTTTGCATCGATCTCAGAAACAGCCTGAAAGACATTCAAAAAAGCGGATTTCCGCTTAAAAGTGGAAGTCTTTCATGCCTGATAAATTGATATTGTTATTATATGTTGATGATATTATTTTGTTCGCTAAAAACAGGAAAGACAATCAGTCCTAAACTTTTCAGATTCCAACTCGCATCTACATCATTATGCACCTTATGCAAGTTCGACAAAACCCAGGAGCATTTGCTTTTTCAATGTCAACGTTTTGAACAACAAAGAAATTTTTTTCATGCAGAGATGGGCTGCCTCCCACTTTCTTTTCCATGAATTTTTGATTTCCCTTTTCACTCCAAAAAGAAAGTTTTCACCATTCTAAAATTTTTACGTCATATCCACGATAATCTTTGATTCAGGCCATGTTTACTTAATTTTTCATATACCTTTTCAATTTTTCTTAGTTTTGTTGGTATCCGAATCTCAAACTAAGGATAATTTGAGATCAAGTAGCCAAGGAGCGAGCATACATCTCAAACAACCTCATCATCATCAACACCACAGGAAAGACTTGGAATTGGGAGTAGGTTTATTAAAGAGACATTTGAATTAAAAGATTTTAGGCAAAACTAAGAAGCTTTTAGGCATCGAATTCATGGAGGTCGATGGTAATCTTTTTATACATCAAAATTCATTTATTGATTAAGTTTTAATTTATATTCCAAATTTAAGTTTCCAATAAGCTCGTTGCCTATTCCTAAAGACAGGTATTGTCCAAATTAGATTCACCTTGTACTAAGCTAGAAATTGAAGAAATGTCTAATCTTCGTTACAGAAATTTGACAGGATGTTTGGCTTTTATTGCCGGAAGAACTAGACCAGATATAATGTATGCAGTGAACCTATTATTGCAATTCCAGTGTAAGCCTGGTATTAAGCATTGACAAAGTTTGTTAAAATTGTTAGGTTATTTACAAAGTACGAGAAATTATAAATTGGATCTGTCTAAAGTTAATAATTTGAATCTTAAATGCTATTCAGATTTAAACTTTGCAGCTAATAGGGACAATAGAGTTTACATTGGTGGGAATATCTTGTTTATGGATGAAACTCTTATTTCGTGGAGAACGTTCAAACAAAGGTGCATAAGTTTATCCACAATGGAGGCTGAGTATGTAACCCTTACAGAGACAGCTAAGGAACTGAACTGGATAAAGAATGTTTTGAACAATGATTGTTTAAATTTAAACTTAGAGGATTGTTCTTTATATTGTGATAATCTGGCAGCAATTAGTTTTTCTAATTCACAATTTGTGAACCAGAGAACTAGGCACATAGATATAAAGTATCATTTTTTAAGAAACTTAGTTTATGACAAGGTATTTGAATTAAGGTACATACAAAGTAAATTAAATTTCACAGATATTTTTACTAAGCCTTCTTAAAGAACAATGAATGAGGTTTTGCATGAGAATTTTTAATGTCTAAATCTTTGGTCACTCTGATCAGTACCTGACCAATTGAGTTTTGACCTGGTATTAATCCGACTGTCTTTTTCAAGTTTTCAAGTGTATTTTTGTAACTGAATATGCATAGTTTTTGTAATGTCTTGGAGTTGATAAGAAGGAGGGCCGACTGTTGGCATTAGAATTAAATTCTTCTCAACTTCAAGAGAAATGGGCTAACGCCATCTTGCACAGTGGGAAATGTAAATAAGCTGTTGACAGCAATATGACGCTGTTATGACGTCATTAGACTAACAACCAATCGGATTTTTTACTGTAGTTTTCAGTGTGCAGAATAGCATCAGTAATATGCAAATCGTCCAGGAGGGCGTATATAAATAAGAGGTCAATCTCATCTTTTGTATTTTTATTCTTCTTGCAGTGAGAAACTGTGAAAGTCTCACAGTTTGTTTAAACTGATTTCATTTGTAAATATTCATCAATAAATGTCTGTCTTCATAATGCTTGTCATATTTTAAAAGTCTTCCACACCAATGCTTTTAGATTCCACTGATACATTAATGGCTGCTCTGCTAAACCTTAACCGTCATTGACGTTCACAGGCCATCAGTATCAAAGGAATACCATCATGAAATTTCGCATGCATGAAGTTAAATAAAGATAATTTTTTCAAAAAAATTATAAATTCCAATTTTGAGATTCTTAAAAGTTTAATTTTTTTAAAAAAAATAATTTGTTTATGTTAAAATATTCTATGAAACACCATAAAAAACTGAACAAAATGACACAAATTTCACCTTTCTATCAAATAGTTCTTGAGTTACAATCGTTTCAAGATTATGAAATTTTCAAAGATTTATAACTCAAGATATAAATGGTTCAAATAATCTGAAAGTTTGTATTTTTCATCTTGGAGGTAAGTAAGCAACAAACAGGCAAAAAATCATTCTAAAACATTGATGGCAAAAAGCATTTTTTTTAAATTTATTTATTTTTGGCTGATTTCACATGGAATTACCCAAATCTGTTGTCAGATTTTGAAACTTTTATTATTCTGTATAAGACGTTTTATAATTTTTTTCGACTTTCTGCTTTTACTGATAATTTTTGGCACAACACAGATAGAATACAAAATATCAGAAATATTGATTGGAAATCACAGATTTATGTTACCTCTCCCCCCTACACACACCAAAAAAAGAAAAAAAAAATCCCCAGACTACAAGATTCATGTTTCTCACTAATTGCTCAGTTCATGTCTTCTGAGAGGAAACTTCCTTTTATTCAATTAAAGTAAGACAACAAAAGAAATCAAAAACTAAAGTATATTGGAAAAACTTCAGATTTTAAGACTTGATCCGATTCCCAAAAATTAAACTTTTGTGAACTTGTAACTTCATGATGGGAAGAAAATTATTTTGTCACAATTTTGATAAAAATTGTGAAATTTTTTTTTAGAAAAATCAATTGGAATGCCTCTCTTCCTGGAAATAAAAAAGTATGCAATGTTTCTAAAACATGAGAAATGAAGTCAATAATGAAGCAGAATGATTAGCATAATATAGACATGAATAGATTTTAAAGACAGTGAGGCAACTGATTTCCTTTAATGCACCTAATTTTTTCTCCAACGAAAGGCTGAAATTTTTTAAAAATTAAATTGCAATTTGTGCCTTATGTGACTGGTTTTTTTTAATAGCACAATATATTAAGAAATTCTATATTAGAATATTTCATTTGAAAATTCATATACAGTAAATTCATTAATTCAATGTTAACCAAGTTTAGTTTTTCAATAGGATAAGTTATCTAAGTTGCATCATACTTCAAGGGGGGAAAATCAATACCTTATTGTATGGAGCCATTGACCCAATTATTTCAGCACATGTAGAAAAGATTTCCACAGCTCTACCTCTCGTTCGAATTCCATATTTCTAGAAAAATAAGAAATGAAAAGTATAATAAGAATAACATTAAAAGCCAACAACAAATGTGATGATTTATGTACGATTCTTATACCCTCCGTTTCTTTGCTCACTCGCAGGAGCAATATATTTTAACACTTCAATTTGAACTGTAATAGAAGCTACTTTAAAAAATTATTTTACATTGTGAAAAAAGAAAATTTTCAATTTTAGATCTAGGATTCTTATCATGATAAGAACAGAAAATAAGCCTTTTTATTATGCATTTTTTATTGTATCATTTAACAGGTTCCTAATTTTTTATCCTCAGTAATTTTTATCAGAAAAGCATATTGTAGTTTAATGGTCAAATGTAGGACAAATTGTGAAATAAATAAAAGCGGCCCCTTGAATTTTTTAACGGCAACAATAAATAAAATAAAGGTATCGGCTTCAAACATAAAAATCTAATTCATTTGTAAAGGCACAAAATTTGATGCAAAGAAAGATTAAAATTAAGTAGGACAAGGATTGTATAACAATATCAACAGTTTAGACACAATGACAGGGTTCTTACTGATTTTTTAAATTAAATATCAAGCGAGTTTTCAAGGAGTGTTTTCAAAATTTTCAAAGAGTCAATATTTACGCGTGAAAAAGGGGCTCCCTTTTTAAAGTACACAGAAATTATATTAGGGTACTTAAAATTATAATTAAAATAAATGTGGTTATATTTATTTCTTTTATAAGTTTTTACTCAGCTGATTTATCCAGGAATGCCATGTTAAATCCATTTATATGAAAGTAGAGTAATGCCGCTTAGATACCTTAAGTAGTGCAAGGTGATCCAGTATTTAAAATATAGAGGTGCAAAGAGAGACATGGATTTAGATATTAGAAACTGGTTTTTTTTTTTTTTGGGGGGGGGCATTTTTATTACTTATAAAATAGTATATGAAGAAAATAAAATTAACAGAATTTCTTGATTATTAAAACTAATTTACCTAAAATTGATTAATAGTATCTATTTTCGTTCAACTCCACCATCACAATATATGTCCTTTACAACAAACCATACATTGCAATTTTTCGAAATGCAAGAGAAATAACATTCTCAATTTGCACCATTCTATTGTTTTGGTTATTACTGATTGGCACTTAAAACCAATTATTAAATTTTGGATACTGCTAGGAGATGAACATAAAATTGTGGAAAGAGCAACGCAAAATACTGGGTAATTGATACGACGGCGATTTAGAATCCTTTTTATCGGCAAGATGTAGAAAACGTTAAAAATTGAAAATCAAGGAGTTTATAAGGAGTAAAACCCAAATTCAAGGAGTTTCCATAGTGCTTGAAAATGAAAATTGTTTTCAAGGAGCGTACGAACTCTGCATTGGAGTTGAAAAGGACTTGCTCTCCAAACCTAAAATGCTAATAAATAATAAAAGGTGTAATTTGTGTACATCACAAAGAATACTGAATTAATGTAGGATTATTTATATGTATCTAATCAGAAATATTAACACTTAAGCATGAGATGGACAAATCCTTATTATCAGTTACCTGATCCTGTAAAAAAATTTTCAACATTTCTGGAAGAATAACAGGAGCAAATTGTGGCATTTGTGAATCAGACACTTCATTGGAAATTTCTGAAATATAAGAATAAAATGTAAGTTTTCAGTCAACTTAAAACAATTCTTACTTTAAGAAATCTGACATTAAAGGTTAAAATATCAACAAGTTTTTCCATTAATCTGACTTAATACAAACTTGCAGACAGTAGCCTACCTATGGGGGGGAGGGACGTTGTCCACCCCGGATGGCACTTCAAAAGGGGCAGCAGAATCTGACATGCAGGAAAACAATTTTATAAACAAGAAGAGCAGTGGAACTAGCTTAATCATTGTGTAGATAAAAAAAATTAAATTAATAATGCAATTAATTCGTATTTTCTATCTTTTGTCTGTAAATTGCTCATAAGTGAAGGAAAGACTGATAAAAGATGTGTAATTTCATAATTTATAAGCTGAGATCTAGGGCTTCAAACGAGGAATTTCTAATAAAATGTTTTCCTGGATTTTTTTTTTTTTTTTTTTTTTTTTTTTGTGATATAGGCACCCCATTTAACTTGTAGCAACTTCATTCTGGGCAGCAGAAGTTACAGCTACACTACTGCTTGCAGTAAATCTTAAGTATAAATATAAATAAACTTGAAAAAAATTAATGAATTATTACTTTCCTAACTTATTAATGGAGACACGTCTTCCTCAAAGTGTTCTATAATTAAAATAATATGTACCAATTTCGTACTTTAACTAATTATTTCACAAAACTCCCACAGAATAACTTGAAGTTAGTTTAGTTACACTAACATCCCATTTTAAAGCAACATGAGGGTTATTTTGGGATGGACCTTGTAATATTGAACCACATTCAGATGACCTGGAATAACTCGAAACATAAATAAAAAATACAGCAATAAGGCATCCCTATTTCCACCCAGACTGTCACAATACCTGTTCTTTCAAATTTCAGATAGAAAAATTTTTAAATTAATTTTTCTTTAGATATTTTTTCACAAAATTTAAAATGACATCTTTATTTCAGGACAAAATGCCGACTCGATATGAATAAGCTCAAAAGATCATATTATTTTTGTAAACCAAAAATTATTTTTTAATAGAAAAAAAAAGAGTTAATGGTGTTTTGAAAAAGTAAATGATTTATTTATGCTGTAGAGTAAAACGAATAAGACCCAGGTAAAATTTCATTAATAAAAGTACCAGGTATAAAAATTATAAGCAATAAAAACTTGTGATGTGAATACAATAACGAACCATTAATTGGGTATTTTTACCAACTCTTGCCACTGGCAAAAGTTTCTTTAATTTTAAACCAGTTAGAAAGAGGAAAGTCACAAATTTAGTCTTAGTGTGACATCATGGCATGAAGAAAGCTTCTACGCATTACATCCATGAACCCGCCACAGCATTTTTCAATTTGAAATTCATTGAGAAACAGAATAATTCCCTATGGATTGCAAAAATCTTCTCTTCGACAAATTAAGATTTATTTATTTTATAATTTTTTTTTAAGCCTATGTTTTTAATTACAAAACCTCACCTTTCAACACCCTCATGGCTCCGTGCACAGCACAGCTATTTTCACTAACAAGGCTTCGTAGCAGTATGTCAAACAGCTCAGGCCACTCTTCTGGCCAATCCCACTGAGCTATGGCTGAAATAGCATAAGCAGCACTTGATCTCAATTTACTGATGGATTCATGTAAGCCCATAGGCAGCATACCTCGCACAGCAGCTTTGGCCTAAGATAAACATTAAACCATCAAAAATACAGAAAAAAAATTTACATACACTAAAATAATATTGAAAATTGCAACTATATAAACAATTGAAATTTAAAACTTAAAAATATACAATCATAAAATCTTATTCATATCTAAAAATGTTTTAGGGTGGGAATTATTTGCACTTTAATTTGGATCAAATTCACTTTGATAAAAATGATTTGAACTCATAACAAATATATGGCACGCGAAAAGAAATTATTCCACTATAATTAAATTTATTCAGCATGAAAAAAAAAACGTTTGAACTTTGAACAAATATGATATCCTCAAGAAAAAATATTATCACTTGCATTAATTACTTTCCGCTATAATACAGCTGTTTCTACTTTGAATAAACTAAATACAACGTAGTTTTTGCAGTCGGCAACATTGCATTGATTGGAGTGTTGCCAATAGGGGTAATCATCCCTGTTTTTGGGGATTTACTATCTCAGAAGGGAAAAAGTCCGAGAATAAGTCAAAGCCGGAAATTTTATCCGCCAAATTAGACAAACTGGCCGATTGATAATATGGCTCTGAGCCGTACATTGCCGCGACTCGTGCATCGTTGCTTCTCTGTAGGGGTGCAGTGGAGCCGGAACACCCTTCTGGCACTGCTTTTCTTCATGAGAAATAAAAAAGAAAAAATTGTGAAAATGTCCTTAGAACAGCGCGATTTTTACCACCCAGGTTAGAGAGTCCTGGTACAACTTTTCTTGCGCAAATATCGCTGCTTCTATACCTATTTTTTGTATCTTTTCAAATTGAAATGAGTTCGCTTTGGCCTAGTGCTAAACTGTCGGCCTCAGAACCGGAGGGCTCCAGGTTCGAAACCCGATTCCACTCAAGATCAGTCATGTAGTGGGCCTGTTGCACATCAAATCATAGCTATGAGGCCAAACGTCCTCCCGCTGGTGTGGTGTGGAAGATTGGAAGGGGGTGCCAGCTCAGGTGTTGTCCTTGCAATCTGCCCACTGTTCAAAATGACGAGGTCCATCCCAAACTATCCTCATTTTACTTCAAAAACAGCACAATAATTAAAATAAGCTAATGAATTAAACTCAAAGTAACAGAACTTTTGAAGGTATGAACTTAAATCCATTGTGTTCAGTTTATTTATATTAATGACCCGTTTTGAAGTAGCAGGAGGATTACCTTTGGACGGACCTGGTAATTTTAAAATGCGGTCGGATGACGAGGACGACACCTGAGCTGGTACCCTTTATCCAAACTCTGTACCCTAACAGCGGGAGAACGATTTAATTGTGTGAAAGACTCATTCTATAAAATGAATGAAACTGAGTGGAATTTGAAAATTTTATTGACTGATTGCCAGCAGTATAATAACAAATAGCTTCAGATATGTTCCTGACCTTCCCTTCTGACGATTGGCATGCTATTTTCATGTAGTAAAAAATATTAATGGCAAACTACTTGGCATTACAGATAAAGATGAAAAAAAGATATTGAATGTCTTCATTTATGCTCCAATGACGATACCTTCAACATAGTTAGTGTATTATTTTTAAAGAAATGAGAGGGAAAAAATGATGTGAAGATCGCAATACTCACAGAATACTTTAAATCGGATAGCTTACCAGAAATATTTATTAATATATAGGTACTCTTGAACTATTTTCATATTACCAATAATGGATTAGAGGCAACCAATGCGTGATAAAAGAGGAACATACACTCCTGCTCAAAAAATAAGCAACAAAGACGAAAAGACACGTTACACATGAAAAACGGTGAATTAAAACACACAACTTACATATGAGGTAGAGGTTGCATCACCTAATGCAAATAGGCAACCGAAATTAGCATAAAACACAATCCCGTGGTCACAGCGCAACGCTTTAAAAAAGGGCTTGCTGGACCTATACTTCAGTTTGCAAGCAGCGATAGTTTCACGGAATCCATGAGTAGAAGAAACCATGAGATGCGTTGGAGGGCTGTCGGTATGTTGCAAGCTGATGCAAAACAATCTGCTGTTGCCCGAGAGCTTAATGTGCATCGTAGTGTCATCCATAGGCTGTGGAGCCATTACCAAAGGGATCAAAACGCCAGTAGAAGACTTGGGTCTGGACGCCGGAGAATCGCCACAACGGCAGACGATCACTATCTGTTGCAATGCGCCAGAGGACACTAACAGGTCTAACACTAACTGGCATTGAAGCTCTCTGCTGCTGCAGGAAGGTCCATGTCCCGCCAAACTGTGTTGCGCAGACTGCATAAAGGAGGACTGTTCACAAGACGACCTGTTTGCGTGCCTTTGTCTCCAGGGCACGTGAGAGCGCAGTTGCATTGGGCCCATGAACATCGCAGGTGGACAGCAGAGCAGTGGGGCCACATACTCTTTACGGATGAGTCTCGATTTAACATCCAGAACGATTCCCAAAGGATAATGATATGGAGAGAGCCAGGGACACGCTATCGGGCACCAAAGAGACCATTACAGAAGTGGCGGGTTACTTGTTTGGGCAAGGATAGCAACGAACGGCCGAACCGACCTCTACATGTTCGCTATGGGTTCCGTCACAGCTGACCGATATCGAGACGAAATCCTACACTCTCTTGTGCTGCCTTTTATCACTGCAAAGGGTACCGACGCGATATTTATGGACGATAATGCCCTCCCGCACAGAGCACAATTGGCGCGGAGGTATCTGGAGAGTGAAACCATTCCACAGATGGCGCCCTCCACGAGCTCCAACAAGCCTTACTACAGGAATGGGCATTATTGCCACAACAAGAGATCAACGACACTATTGCCAACATGCCTTGCCGCTGTCAAGCATGCATTTCAGCTAGAGGGTATCATATCCGTTATTAGCATGTGGTTCCCGTTGCACACTCTGCCTTCCAATTTGGGCTGTCGCGCCGCGATGGCCGTAATATATGTGTTTTTGTTTGTTGTTAGTTTAATTAGCAGTTTTTTCATGCTCAGAAAAATCGTATAAATGTTTGTTTGAACCTTTGTTTGCCTTTATCTTGTTTATTTGTGTTGGTGATGTCATGATGTGGGCGTGTGCATTTTCTATGACATCACAGCCAATCAGGTTTTGCCACTTGGTCAGTTATGACATCACAGCCAATCAGGTTGTGCCATTTGCTTTTGTGATAAGTATATAAGATGGTATGTTAGATTTGTTTTTAATATGAGTATGAAATAAAAGAGTTTTTAGTTTAAGCAATGCTGTTGTGTCTTTTGTACTGTCTGATATTCTAAACTGCAATATGGGTGAGATGCATTGCTTGGGAGATACATTGCAACAAGTGGTAGCAGAGCGTGGTTTCGATCCATCGATTATTTGCCATCTTTACAGTTTAAACAGAATATAGATGTGGAAGTGGTCCATTCACATGAAAGAGTATATCTCATATGCACCTCATATGATGTATATAAAACTGAATACAATCACTGTTTATGGAAAGTATCTACCCCTGACAGTAACGATTCTGTTTCCACATATTCTGTTTTTGCAAAAAAATATATTCGTAAACATAGCTTAGGCATATTATAGCGTGGGCATATTAATACGTATAGGGCAGGAGAAAGCGCCAAACGAATCTAAATGTTCACCTCTTAGGCAGAAACGTAAAAGAGGTCGGCCCAATAGAGCCAAGAATGCTCTTTTTAATACAATAAGTATTGTTTAGTATTGTATTATTTTTTTATAATTTCTTTATTTTCAATTCTTTTACTTTGTGCCAAAAGTAACTTTCACTCGTGGTGTATACATTTTTTAAACCTTTTTCATTTTTTGTAATAAACTTTTTTATAATATGTATATTTTTTATTTCCTATTTTTAGTTACCAATCTGCCCAATTTAAAATTTTTGAAACTATGCCATAAAAATTGATTTTGAGTGCAAAGTATTCGAATTATAGTGCAAGATATTCGAATTATAGTGCAAGGTATTCGAATTATAGTGCAAAGTATCCGAATTAAAGGGCAATATTCGACTTATAGTGCAAAGTATCCGAATTATAGTTCCATGTACCAAGTGCATACTATCTAAATTGAAGTGCAATTATATATTTCCCAATGTTTTATAAGTTATAAATCCCCCCCCCCTCTTTCTCTATATAAAGTGGAACTTGGCTATTTTGAATTTTTCTCCATCTTTTGATTTTCTTATTAGTATGATGTTAAAATATCATCTATAATTCAAATTTAAATCAGTTAACGCAAAGTCAAAAAAAATTTTTTTTTATTTCTGAATTTTTATTAGGTAAAAACATGAATGGTTTGTGTGCTCAGTGATTGTTGATCTTTTGCTGAACTCATTTTTTGATCTTGTTTTTCTAAATTTGAATTTTTGGATAAATACAGTTTTTATTGTGGATCTGTTGGGTTCAAATTAGCCAACTGCCACTGCATAAAACAGATTTTTCGTGCTTTTAAAAAAATGTTTAATCTTAAAAAATATTAGATAGATCTGCACAGTGGCGAATCCGGGCGTTATCAGTTTCAGCCCCAGTATTCAAGACAGTATTATTTAAAATCATTAAAACTGTTTTTTCTTAAATTCTCTCTTTAAAAAAATAATAAAAACGTTTCAACATTGCTTTCTGGCTTGACAGGCTCAAAAATTTTCCTATTTTTCTAGCCATTCCACTTGTACTTGTAGTTTTGACGCGGTCAAAGACATTTTTTGGCTAGTTATTTCATTGTAATTTTTATTAAATTATTGTATTGTTCTTTATGATTCTTATTGCCAGGTGAGTAAAGTATGTAAAGTTAAAGAGTTTTGGTTTACTTTAGCCTTGAGGTTTGACATTCGTCACGACGATACAAAATTTTTATTACCTCAGCCCCCCCCCGACCCAAATCCTACATTCGCCATTGGATCTGCATTGAATTTAGAGGTAATTACTGTCAATCTAGGATAAAAGGTTGTAACAGCATGTAATTATTTTACACCATTTCAGCTTATATCATTTTTTCTGTTCTAAGAGACCAGGGAAGATAGCTAACTATTAGAGGAATTTTTGAAAATGCGTAGTAATTTGAGTGACAAAAGTAGCAAATCAAAGATGATAAGAGTGTATTTATTAATTTTTCAACTCGTACATGTTTTCATATTTGAATAACAACAAATTATTTACTTTAATTAGTGAACTAAAATTAATATTGTTACAAAGCTATAAAGTCGTTTCCCTGAGATGCTAGACTTGGTGACAAATTTGGCGACAAAGGGAATTTTCTAGAAGGACCTCAAATTTTCCACCTATTTCTACTGGTTTCATGAACTTTCTAGAGATTACGTCACTTCCTACATAATGAAGTCACTTCCTGTTGAAAAGTATAAAGGCAAGCTCTCAAGCCAAGAAGAGTTCAGTTGGAATTTGATCAGCAAGCAAGCTGGTGAGCTAACAAGAAACCTTTGAGCGCTGTGTTGAGATTTATTAGTAGTCTCTGTTGTGAATTTTTACTTGTGCTACGTTTCTTTGCTTGGAATATTTGTAAAATAAAGAGCTTTATTTTTTTAATCCTGCTTATTGGACTGCATTCACGTACACCCACAAGACAATTTTGTTACAATATACAACCAAATCTATACCATTTTCAAATAAAAGCAACTGCTCAACCCAGAAAGAGACCGATTGGTATCTTAATGTTCAGGTATAGCAATAATAATAATAAAAAGGCTATCATATTAGACAAATTTCACAGTTACATGGTGCTCCATAAAAAAAGATAACAGTTTCCACTCTATTTTTCACACTAAAATTAAGCGCCACCTAAGACTTTATAAGGACTTAAATAAAATATTATAAAAGGCACATCTCACAATTTAATACATGACTTTCAACCAAGTGAGATGCTTTTACAATTTAGTTAAACTCATAAGAACATTACTATGTAAAAAAATTCAATATTTAAGTCTATTTTTTTTAAATTATACAAAAAATAATGCCATATAAAAAATTTTCAAAATAAGCCCAGTCCCATTTTTAAAAATGTGAGCACTTAAAACATGGGCATGTATATGCACGCATGTCAGTAATATGTACGCATATTAACAAACTATAAAATAGGCTAAGCAGGGGAAAAAAATTAAACTCACCACTATCTTCAAAGTTCAAAAAGTTGCTATTATATATAGTACAAAAACTTGACTTATAAACTTATTACATTCTAACAATTTTTTTTCAACAATTTCCTACTTTAAACCAATAAATTATAAAGAATTTCCATTTATATTTAAAATGTTCCAGATTTTCTTTTCAGCTTTTAATGTTTAGAGCTTAGGCAGGCTTGGCTTTAAACTTAAGAATACCATTAAGTACAAAGTAACAAACACACACATAAAAAAAAGATAGTATCAATATTTAAACAAAATCTTTTTCACAAGAGTGTTTTCGGTCCTATCAAAAAATATCTGAAAATTATACAAAAGATACGTGGAGGTTACAATTAAAATTCTAATGATTGAAATAATGTAACTCTGTAACAAATGAAAAACATTAAAATGGCCTTACATATATCAAAATCAACTTAAATCATTAAAATGCTTTAATTTTCAGACATTAAGTAAATGAAGAATAGTTTTTAAATCCCGATAGTCATTTTTGTTTTTCAGTTGATTTATTTTTCTTTTTCAAAAATTGGACTGTCTAATTCCTTAATTTCATATGTTTATTCTTTAATATCTCTTCACAGTGCATTTGCTTTTATAAAAAGGGAAATATTTTTGGAAAATTCTGCCTTATTAGACAGTTCTTCTGCTGAATTTTCCATTGCTGCGATATCAGCTTGAAGGAAAGCTTTTCTAGATTTTAAATAATTAAGGTTGTCTACTTTTCTTTTCCTACTGTTTTCCAAATTTTTTTAGTTCTCTATCTTTCATTGCCCTTCCAAATGAAGGAAATATTTCTGCCTCGAAGAAGAGACAAACTTTCTCATCGCTTTTGTAATAATTGTAGAGTGAATATCATTAGAATTATTTGTATTCTCAAAAATGAGCCTCTGAGTAATATAAGAATCTTCTTTTAAGTCTTCTACCTCTAATGATACATTTACACTGAACCCTCGTTCTACTGTAGCTTGTCCATGTGATAAAATCATAAAAATTTTCATTACTCTCCATAACTTTTCATTTGCTGCATTTTGAAGTAAAAAATCATTTAAAAAGTTGTCTAGTCCGTTAGATTTTGGATAAAAGTTTTTGAATGATGCAGAGTACTTGGAGACAGTAGTTTCTAAAAACTCTTTAAATTGAAGCATTAAGGCATCACATTCTTCTTTTGTAACAATTTATTGTTTTTTTGACAAAAATGTAATAAAATTTGTTTCATTGAACTTTTGCAATTATCTTGCTCAGAGGCCATTTTTCTTGGATCTATGCATGAAGCATTCCGTGCAAGGGAATAACTAATTGGAGATATAGCCAAAAGGTTTGAAGTAATTTTGTGATAAATCCTCTGCAGTCACATCTTAAATTCATAACTTCTTTGTCAGAAATTGCTTTGTTTTATCATTTCCTTAATTAATTTGACACACACAAATCCAACACTGACCTCCTCAAGAGAAGTATAATAGAATTCTGTGAAGTCAAACTGGTATAGCTTGCCATGAGGTTGAGATATATTCTTTTTGGCTTTAGATTTTAAAATATTGATCTGGCGTTGAAAAGAAATCAGATGATCGGGTAAACAAAATTTCATCATTCGAAAAAAGAATTTTGTTTTAAAAGGAAAGGAAGCACTTTCTAAGGACTACTGACAAAAAAATAAGTGCTTCTAATAGCTTTTTACAAATGGTAGGTTAAAATAAGCACTTTCTAAGACCCGTGGGAACCCTGAATATAATCTGGTTTTATTAATTGGAATCTATATTTACAATATATTTCATGCACAAGAATATAAAGAAGTCAGTACTGGATTTTTAAGTACAATTAAAAAAAAGAAAGAGAAATCTTAGAAAGGCAAAGTTGAGAATCTTATAACCGGAAAGAGATTCATTAAAATTTTAACCATATTAGAATAAAATATTTCATAGGGATGAATAATCACAATTTCTAATTCATTATATACCTCCGAGGTAGTTTCAGGTGGTCTGAACTTATCAGCAGCCCTCGACCAATGGGACTCAACATACTGCCGTAAGAGAACAGAAGCAAGCTGTCGTATTGCAAGAGGAGCATGCTGATCTAGCATCAACTCTGTCAAATGCACAGCAAATTCTGAAAGAAAAAAAAGTATACAATTTTAAAAGCGAAATATTAATTAATTGTAATATTAAAATAACTGATGTCTTCAGAAGAAAAAAAGATACACTATTTTTAGCACTTAAAGTGATTATTATTAACTATGGAAACTACTACGAAACATAAAATGCCGATGTCTTTGTCTCTTACATTCATCTGTCCATTATGAAAATGAATTAATATTAAATCTAATTAATTTATATGACTTCTGAATTTTTAGATAAAATTCTTATTGCCTTGAACTTTTGTTTTTACATTGATATATTGCCAATAGATTTCCTTATATTGAAGAAAAGGGTTTAAGTATTTAATTGTTCTGATCTATTAGTAATACATACCCAAAAGCTTCAAATACTCAATGACATTGATAAATCAATTCTTTTCTTCAACTAACACACAGACAAAATTTTAAAAAAATTATTTTTTAAGGCACATTTCAAAATATAGCAGTTTCTTGATTTAACAAAATTATAAGTTACTGAACATTATATGTGGTCAAAGAAATTGCATTCATTATATCGATACAAACAATTAAAATATTTTAATGATAATATGAAATAACTTATATATATATTTTTTATTTCTTTGATTTTGCATTTAAAAAAATTATATAATTAAAAGAATTTCAGATTTCTAGCACTATATTAATCATACATTTTTAAAAGCTATTTTTTTTTCTTTTTAGATATTTTAAAGAATGGACATCATTACTTTTATTTGATTTTACTCTTGCTTTCAAATGTTTATTTTTAGAGGGATTGAAAAGACTTAGAAGTTACAAGGTGAAAATGTACTAATGGAAGGATTTTCAAAATCAACAAGTTAATGTTCTCCCTAACAATATCTTGACAGGGTATCCACTCAAATTTGGAAGAAAATTTCCAGGTTTTTCCATACTTCAAGCACTGATTTTCCAGGTCATTGGAATTAAAAGATTAAGAGCTAATCTTTGATTCTTTTAAAATTTATTACTTACTAGCTGTTACCCGCGACTTTGTGCGCGAAGAATTTGAATTATTCTTTTTTTTAATTCATGAATGTAAATGTTTTGTTGCATTTTGAAAGGGGAAAGGAAAAGTTCTGACGGTCGATAATACTTAATTGGACGGCTGACAGGAGTGTACTGTACATGTATGCTGATATAGTTATGTAAATTGTTTATCTATGATTATATACTTTTGTATACCACGTTATTTGCACGGATGTAGAGGTTGTGTGGGCTGTACACACGTGAACAGGCCACATATAGTTGCCCATGGGAAAAATATGGTTTTTCCAAATGTATGCCTGCCACTTTCAGTGTCTGGCCCTGAGCCTCGCAAATGATATTTTTACAGGGATTTGTTACCTTTTGAACTGAGATGATAAATCCTTCGGTGTTATCGGAAGGCGTGGAATTAAAACACTTTTTCTTCTCCCTATATCAGTCATAACAGTAGCTTTCACGACGTTTGTACCTAGGTGTGTAATTTTTAACCGTGTGCCATTGCGCAGTCTAGGTATATTGAGGTTACGTATTAGTAGTACTGGCACACCAACTATCATTCTAGGCTTGTCGGAAGGTGCCCCTGACAATTCTAAGATCTTGAAGAGCTCTACAGAATATGATGCTCCTTGTTAATGCCCATTACCGTATCTACAGAAGGATATTCTGTAATATCTCACTGTGAAAATTAAACAAAACATTGAGAGAATAATTCACTAACGTCATTGGATCACTGTGTAACCGTATTAAAAGCTGTAAATGCTACCACAACAGGAAACTGGAAGTGTAAAGTCTCCTTTGTTGTTGCTGGTCAAAGAAAGCAATATTTTTTTATATTAATTTTAACACTGGCAAAAGCCCACGCACGAAACAGTAATTTGGCTTGAATTTATTTCTATAAGAATAAAAAGTATTGTTAGAAATTACGTTAAAAAATATTTGTAAACCTTTATAGCAATCGGAGAAAACATTTCATCACAATGGAACTAATAGCATTAAAAAGATCATTTTCTGGTCTTTAAAATGGCATAAAAATAATTGGTGTCTAATAAAGATTTCAGAAGTTATTGGCAAAAAACGTCTAAGCATTAGGCTTAAAAGCGG
The DNA here is from genome assembly GCA_013235015.1 of Araneus ventricosus. Lineage (NCBI taxonomy): Eukaryota > Metazoa > Arthropoda > Arachnida > Araneae > Araneidae > Araneus > Araneus ventricosus. Next base: position 2,453,346 of record BGPR01000010.1, on the reverse strand, counting down.
CTAATGTTCGTTATTTAATTAAATATCTTAAGAACTAATTAACTCTGAAAGTTGAAAATAACACCTTTGACCTAAAAATATGCTCTAGAATGCCGTGTGTAAATTTCACGTTCTATCGTTCACCATTTAGGAGGAGTTCTTGTGATCGACCGACAGACAGACAGATACATGTAAATTCTGCCTTATTTTATGGATACTTATAAATATAAGCAAAATTTTCAGAAATAAAGGTAAATTAATTCAAAATCTAACCATTTCCTAGCAACTGAGTAGCTATAAATTTGAGTTATTTCAAAATCGTCTGCACGTAAAATTTAAAAAATTAATAAAAAGTGAATGAAAAATGTCACAGAAATAAAATTAGTATATTTGAAAAGGTAAAATTTTTATCTTTAAGATGGTATAAAAATAATTTGTATCGGACAATTTGTTCCAAAGTTACAGCATAAAAAAGGATTAAGTGATAGTTGATTTTAAAAATAATTTATTCCACATGTTTTCGCATTCCTGAAGGATCACGTGACAGTTGATTGAAAAATAAAATAAACTTCATCGTGGAGTCAATGGTCTTTCTTTGTTAACTAATTTTAATCTGTAGTCAAAAATAATTAATTTAACGTGATTTCACCTAGCCTATGTCCGTTCTTGGGTTTGAAGCTACAACTCTGCCAATTTTCATCCAAATCGGTTTGGTAGTTTGGTCGTGAAAGCTTAACAAACAGACAGACACACTTTCGCATTTATTATATTATTAAGGATTTATAGAAAAAGTACTTTAACCCAATAGCCCATAAATCTTTTATCTTCATTTACAAAATAAATAAAATATATATATATTTTTTTTACAATAAGTATTTTAAACATTGCAATAATAAATTATCTAGTTGATAACTTAAAGAAGCTACTATAGCACAAATGTTTATTCATGTTGAACACTGGCATGCAAGTTTCAAACTAAAAGAAAAATTTGACGAAAAATTGTCAGAAATGTAAGAAATCAAGTTAACAGAGACAGCAAAAATCACTTTTAGTGTACACTTAAAAAAAATTACAACAAAAGGAAAGAACTCAAATTGGTATAAAAATAGTATGGAAATTTAAAAGTACAAGACTTCATCTATATTAACAACTTTTTTTTTTTTTTTCATTTCTAAACATTTTCTCTTTCAATTTAGTTCATTATCCTTTTTTAATCTTTTTAATTCGATCACCTTTTTCCTTTCTTTTAAATTTTTTAACTCTTGCTCATTTTTTTCTTTTGTTTTCTTCAGCTAGCAACTCTCTTTTCATTTGCAAACACATTTGGTATTTTTTCCTGGAGTTTCTGACATAAGTGAGAAGTCTTCTGCTTATACTTATTTTGCTTGATCCTCCCAAACAGTTTACAGAATCATATACCATCCTTTGTGATACAACAGAATCTTCTGTCAGGTTATAGAATTCCATCAACAAGAATATTCTATTCTTGTTGATGGAAAATCCACTTTCAACAGAGGCATTTCCAAGGGATATGAAAACAATTTTCATTACATTCCATAATTCTCTGAAATTTTTATAGTCTCCAATCACTGAATAATAAAACTCATCTAGTCCTTTATTATCACTGTCATTATCAGTCAATTCAGTGAAAATGCTTTTAAGTCCAGACTAAGCCTCAGTCATTAGCTGAGCATACTGTTTTTTTGGCCATATCAACAGTATTCTCAGGAAGTCTTCTGGCAGAATGCATTTCTTCAAGTATCATATCAATAAGTTTCAAGCAGAAGAACAATTTTTGGATCAAAACATGTCAATCCCCATGCTAAAAGTGATTTTAGTGATCTTTTCACTTTTAATTGTTCAACAATTGTTACCAAGAATTTCTGAAATTCTTCTCTGAACTTGTATTTGTCCAAATCGGAGCATTTGACATGTTTAAGAAATCTTTTTGCCCAAAATCCAACATACATGCTTTTGACAGGAATCAGATTATGTGACAAATCCAAGTGAATAATTTAGGAAATGAATCAATTTCATTAATTTTCTGTTACTTGATTCTGTACGCTCCACAGTAAACTTGTCACAAGTTCCTACAGGGAGGTATATAGAAATGGAGCCAATGGTTTCTAGCTCTGAAACCTCTCAAAAAGGGCTCGCATGCTGCAATTACACACCTGAAGGCAGCCAATATAACCTTCATCAGCGGATCTTTGTAGGCTTCTGCTAGGCCTTCATAATTTTTATTTTCTGACAGTCGGTCTCCTTTAACATACAGACCCACAGAATCCGAAATTTTTAGAGCTTGATATACACATGCTCCATTTTCCAGTCACCTGACAGATGTGAACTTGGTTACATCTGTAGTTTAGGGTGCATACTCACTTTCCCCCCTTTAAGCTCGCCAATTGTTTGTTGCCAAGAGAGAGAACCAGAACATTTGTTTTGGATGCGAATTGAAAACTTTTTTGGAATTATTTGCGCATGCAACGACAAGTGATTTATTTACTGGTCTGCTGCGCTTACCCTTAATTTCACCCCATTTCCATTGGTCCACTGTCTGCTCTCTTCAATTTGATTGGTCGGTGTATGAATTTGAATAATACTTCATTTGAAATTCTTAATCATTTAGCAAATGATTTTTTTCAATAACCGTTCGCTTCTCTTCTGAAGATTTTCGTTTATTTAATTTGCTGATTCTCTTTCTCAGTGTTGCTTCAAAATATTGAACAATGAATGTTTTTTCTGGAAACAATGGCTCCCTTGCTACATTTCATCAACTTCAGACGTATGTTTTTCCTGTGTTCGTGCTTCCCCTGTGTGTTTCGTTTCTCAATGAAAAAGCGAAGCTATGAGGGACCCGCTATGCTGAAAGCGAAGACGCTGATGTTTTTTTAAGTTAAAAAAAATTTGCCTGGTGCACACTTGCAATGTTAAAGTCATTGCATGCTCAATCTCTGGTTTTGAGATGCAGTGGGCATTGAATGTGCAGGAGACCTATAAAAAACTCACTGTGCATCCTAAACAGTGTTTGGCGACAGCAAAAAAAAAAATAGTATGCACCCTAAACTCCAGGTTTACTGTGAACTTTTTGGGGAAAGCTGATGATCCAGATATTTCTGAAAATACCATACATTAATCTGAGCACATGAAAAATTTCCCAGCCAGTAACAGCATTGGCAGTTTTCACTGCTCCATTTACAGTATGCAGTCCACAAATTCTATATCGAGAAGTAATCTTCCATCAGGATTGTCACCGTTTATTTTCTTTGAGAGCTTTTTTAGAAAGCATAAATTTACATTGGGGCCATCCATTGAAACTTGCAACAAATTATGTAAGGGTAGATCAAGTATAAGTATGATTTAATATGCTTTAAAAGCCACCCAATGTGAAATTTCAATTTCAAATTATATCTTTAATGTGGCCAAAACTGGAATACCTACTCTCTATAAAAAGTTACAGTAAAGTCTTGCCGGTTCACAAGTAATTTAGCAATTTAAAGAAAAAATGATTTTAACAATACAGACATTCTACGAATTGCACATTTTTAAGACTGTATATACAAAAAAATTTGGATACAAAACAAAAGAAAACTATCGATTCACATTTGGAATCTATAAGTATTTCCCGCCTATATTCGAAATACTTTATACAAAAGAACATAGACAGAAAAATTCATCAAAGAAGACTAAATTACCATCGGTCACTTCAAGGGCACTAATTTGTTGTTCTGCACCGATTCGAACATCATGGATGGGAGATAAAATAGACGTTAATGTTTCAAAAAGTGCATCCTTGAGAGTGCGATTAACATCCCGCATGGGAGCCGCCATCTTTGTGTTTTCTTTTATCTTGATGCGGGTACAGTCAAATTGGTCATGGGTGAAAAAAGTAAACAAACGAGCTTGTTGTCAAAGAAGATCTTCTGCCCATTTTTAAAAGATAAAGTTTTAAATTATTCGACATTATCTAGAGTAAAAATGAAAAAATGAAATTTATCTCAATGAAATCTGATATATGATTTTGTAGAAAATTTCAAATTAATTTTAACAGCAAAGAAGTTTCGCTTTTAAAAAATGCGCATAAATATAGAGCAATGTTTATTTTTCGATTTTATGAAGTTAGATTGAGTTGAAACTATTAAAAATTCTCAACTATTTTGAGAGCCTGTAATGAAAGAAATAGAAAGTTGAAGTAATTTTCGCGTCAATTACTGCTTGTTTATAAAATGTTATCTTGGAAGTTAAGGTACCTTGCATAAATTTCCTCTTCAATAACTTATTTTTTTAAATTTAAATGAAGCACGTGAATTAGTCCACATAGAGATTCGTTATATCCAAATGCAGCTCTGCGCTTTCCCATTTCCTGAAATAGAAGCAGAAGAAAACGGAAGTACCTTAAGATCCTTCGAACTACGCATGCGCATTTCTGTTAAGGAGATGCTACAATGGGTTTGCTGGGTGGATAACAAATATATAACGTAAACAAAGTAGGAGCGACTCTTTAACAAGTATTTTATATTAATATGGGTTTTTTGGATGAGTTAGTGTGATTAACATGTATTTCATGAGAAGTGTATAGCTGTGGGAGAATATGGCTTTAGTCACTGTTCAGAGGTCACCGTGCGGAACTAACTCCCCTGGTGCATCCACTGTAAGTTGAATGAGATTGTTGACATTTTTTAAATTGCTTTCAAATATCTGTATCTTGTACAAAAGAATCTAAAAGAATGGTTTTCTTTGTTGCAATTTTCTTGTAAGATACCAGACTTTGATAATGTCAGAAGAATGATTGTTTACATTGTTTTTAATTTGCATTTAAAGATTTGTTTTGATTTTACATACAAGTAAACATACTCAAAATTATTCGTATTATCATTACGCAATTACTTATGCTAAACTAATATATAATCTCTTAAATTTTGTTGCGTTATTAATATAATAGTTTGATCGGAGATTTTTTTTTTTTTTTTGACAGCAAATTTCTGGTTCGATTTTATTTGTTCTACATTACCGTGTAAGGTATTATAAAACTTCTGTATGCTAGAAATGCTGGTGTTAACTTTTTCATATAATTTGGCAAATTAACCAAATGTGCGTAATGTATAACTATAAAAAAATCATTGATGATTCATCGAAAGAAATTCTTTTAAATATAAACGTTTGCAAAGTTTGTTATTGTGCTTTTTCAGCTTCTGATTTTTACATTTTTTCTAGTTTGACATTGCGATTAATCATTTTTTTCTGAAATAATCATGTTCTATAATTCTTTGCAAAATTTCATATTTTATTACAAGCAGTAAAGAAAAAAAAATTGTTATATCATAAAAAATAGAATTTGTCAATATGAATGTTCTCACTTTATTATTGTGATTTTTTTCATCTTTGCATTTGTTTCATACAGATTAACTAATCACCGTTTTTCCTTATACATATTAAATTCAAATGTGTGCATTTTTTTCTTTTTAATCTTCAAAGATATTGTAATTTTGAAATATATTTGTTTTCTCATTTTGTTTTAAGATTTTATTGTATCTGAAATTTTACAAATTAGGACAGAAAGATAAATATTGTGAATAATGTTTTTTACATACATTTTTATTTATTATTAAAATGACTGATATTATATGTAAAAAATTGTTTTGCATCAATTGACTAATAACCTTTTTTTCTTTTTTTTTCTTTACTTTTTGCAATGCTTTCTAAAATATTGTTGTTAACCTGTTGTCTTATCATTTTTGATAACAGTGATTGATTTCATGACTTTTTTTTTTTTTTGTGAACATGCACGTTTTTATCGTGTTTAAATAGAAAGTGAAACTTAACGTGTTTAGCCAAGTTTTAATGTAACACAGCTTTTTTTGTATATTTTGTCCAACCTTTTATAAATTATAGAGTATTAATATGTCCAAAGCTAACACAACACATTTAAATCAGATGGAATAGCATTTGAATATTTCTATATGAATGAATTAATATAATCACCAATTAAATTAATGAGACAATAGGCTACTATTTTTCTTAATCAATTGTGAGAAATTCATCTGTGATGCATTTCTTTCTTTATCTGTAAGAAACGATCCTTTCTGTGTATGATATTCTTGTATGAAGAATATAGTTACGATAAAAAATTATTATGATTTGAAATTTTATTAGGTTGGTTTAAGTAGTTCATAGTCTTTCTTGCAAAACAACCTAGAAAATTATTAATTAATATAATTTTAAACTAACTGATATTTCAATTTTCACAAGAAAAGAGTATTTAAACAAAGAAACTATTATAATATTAATTGAAACTCCGATGTTAGGTTCACCATGTAAAAAATATGAAATGGAAAAGCATAAAATGCGATTGAATAAAAATTATCATCTCAAGAAATAAAACTAAACTGGGTGCTTTCCTTGATTGTAGCATTTCTTCTAGGTCTGATTTTGTAGGTTATAATTTTGATATTAGTTGTTGTTTTTTTCAAACTTAGTTTTCAACTTCTATGTGATAATGAAAGTCATTTTGTAGCTTTTAAATTATTAATTATTATATCTGTTGATATTTGCCATGTTATTTGCAATGCCATTGTATGGTTTGAATTTCTGAGGCAATTATGTTTTTGCCACCATTAATCTATTGAAGCATATCAATTCTGGAATTTTATACTGTACATTTATGTATCCTATTTCATTTTCCTTTGTTTATTATTTCACTGAATGTTTCATCAGTGGACTCTAAAAATCAATTCTTCATAAAAGCACGTAAATTGCATATTTGTGGTGAATGTTGGTTTTTATGTTTGCCCTGCTGAAGAGATCAAATAATATTTTTGGCCTTTTTTTTTAAATCAATCTTTCTACACTTTTTATGCATTATATCTTATAGTTTGATATACATGTTTTTTTTTTAACCTTAGGAGCCTTTCCATTTAAAATTTAATGTTTTACTCATGCCTTGGTTGCACAGGTATGTTTGAACAATGTGTAAAATAATTTTCTGAATATCTGAGGAAGATGTCTCTTTAGTATTTCACTTATTTGCAATTTTCCCCTCCTTAATTTTCTTGTTTCTTATTAATTTAATTAAGTAATTCTCAGTGCCAGATGATTGATACTGTTGTACATTATAAGCAGATGATAAAAAATAAAAGGAAAGTTAATTTGACTGTTGAAAACTTTGGAGGCATTGCAATGTGTTAATGGACAATACTACTGTGCCAAAGTTTTTGAGACATTATTTTAATTTCTTTCTTTTCAGGTAGAGAAAACCCTTTTTTGACCATTAGGTTTTAAATTATAATTTCTGTTCCTGTGAATGAAATTGTTTAATTACTAATTTTTAAATAAAGTTTCTTCTTTTAGAAGCACTCCACCCCATTAAAAAAATGAAGAAAAAAATATTTTGAAAAATTTGTTGAAATTCCTAGCTTCATTTCTATTAAACATGTCACTAATTGCGAAAAATACTTTTGGAAAGTGTTCGAATCATTTTGCTTATCATTTAAAAATAAATTGGTGAAACGTGCCTTCTATAAAATGTACAGATTTAATGCATAGCTACTAAATGCTCAAAAAGGTAGTGTGTGTGTGTGGGGGGGGGGGTTGTCATTCAATTTTAATGTTTTACTGCAAGACTCTATATTCACTTCATCATCAAAATCTTTTCTCCCCAAATATATTTAACAGTTTTTTGCTTTACCATAGCCATTTTCATTTGAATTCAATCAAACTTTACTTTGTTTTCATCTGTAGGGAGAAGGGGGCACATTTCAACAGTTAGAATTTCTCTCTGGTGGAAATGCTATTTAATCGGCAGATAGGTGGTTAATCAAGTCTGAGAAGAGAGCATATTATGGCAATAGGATTCATTCTATTACTCAAACCACATGCTTTGGTATGGAATGAGATCTGTTTTGTGACCTGCTAAGTAAAAACTAAAATTTCTGTTCATCACTGAATTTTTCTTACTCTATATTCATTGAGATAAGTTGGATTTATTCACCAAGTTAATTAAGATTTTCTGCATTTAACAATACTATTTGCGTCTAGAAATTCCTTTTGTCAAGAGGCTTATAGTATTTAAACTTAATGGCAGCACGTGGGGCACATTTCAAAATAGGTAAAATGTATCCCTCATAATTAAGGAAGAATTAATTTAACTAAATAACTTTGAGACTTGGGCAAGATGGTTTGAACTTACATAAAGAAGCATAATAAGACAGAAGAAAAAAGCAATTTCAAAGGCTATGCAAGCAGTTCAAGATGGCAGGTCTCTTCAAACAGCTGCAGACTCATATGGAATGCCTTATTCTACCTTTATTTATAGATTTAAAATAAAGTAAAACAGTTTGTCTTGATGATAGCATAACATTGAATACTTCATCCAACTGCTTTAACTCCAAGTATACATGCCGACAAGTTTTTACCACAGATCAAGAAAGCATGCTTTGTGATTTTATTATTAAAAGTTCAAATATGAACAATGGTCTGACTTGCAAGTAAGTACAACAGTTTGCATATGGTTATTCAAAATGCCTGAGTTCAGGCACTCACAAGTATTTGGAATGAAATAATATAGTTGGAATTCACTGGGTTAAGGATTTTATGAATTATCGGAATAATTGGGCCATTTTAGTCAAAACTGAAAGTAGCACAAAATGACTGGAACAAACAATGAAGACAAGAAAAATGAAATTAACCTAAAACCAGATAAATTTTGTTAGATCACTGTATTTTTCTGTACATTTTTTACATTTCAATAAAATTTATGTTTATCTGAGTGAAATGAGTCATTTGTCGAAAGGTGCCCCATGCCATATTGAAAAGTGCCCCATGGTTGGGACCCATTTCAACAGATTTAGGCTTCTGTTGAAATGCATAATTTCACCTTTTGGTTATGGCTAGGAACTCTGATACAAAGCTGAGTAGAAGTCTAAGATTCTGTTGTAACTAATGAAGCCAAAAACTGAAATAAAAAATATAAACTTTCTGCAAAAATGTTGTTATTCTAAAAATTATTAAAAGGTGCTCCCCTACTCAAGCACCTAAACTGTTGAATGCCTGAAAAGTTCAGTCTGATCAAAAGATGATGGTCTTTTGATCAAATTAAGATATATCATCACTTCCATTAGCATCTTGTTTTATTAAAATTCTTTCCAAATTCAATCATTTTTCTTTGATTTGCTCATTGTCCAAAAGTTCATAAAATGCTTATTCTGTATCTTTTTTTTCTTCTCTCCTCTATCCAGAAATAAGATGCAAGATTGATTAATTGCAGTTCTTATAGTGTTAGAATTGTGCTGTGAAATTTTTCCTGTTCTTTTACTTAAAGGAGATGTTTCTTATATTTTTTATGGAACCAGCGAGAGTGGTCTCCCCTAAACTTTCTTGTGTACTCCTAACACATGTAGAGAAAAAAATAAGCTAAAGGGCAGTAAAACAAACAAGAACCCCCAAATGCAGTGGGGGAAAAAATAAACGAAACGTCATACCACGATTTCCGAAGGTCGTTCAACACAGAAGTAGAATTAGAAGCCAGCGTGATTACCTATAGGGCTGGGTGTAAGATAAAGAAAACGAAATTTGCAATTTGAACACCTTTTTTTTAACCGATTGACACAATAATTCGACACAAATTTACCATTAAGGTAAGAAGGCCATATACCAAATTTCATTTATCAAAGTAATTTTTTAAAGAAGTTATTGCGTTCAAAAGTATGCAGTTATACTGACAGTCAACTGTTTGACGGATTTGGTCAAACATTTGATACAAACCTACATTCCTGATGATAAAAATGTGTACCAAATATTATCCACCTAGTTAATTAAGTTTGTTTGTTATCGTATTCACATTAACATGGACATACAGACAGACTTCCCATAGACAGATTTTGTCCAAAATTTCATAGAAACCTACAAATTATGTGTAAAGACCACATACCAAATTTCATCCCTCTGGCTTTAATAGTTTTTGAGTTATCGTGTTCACAAACAGACAAACACACATAATTTTTTTTTTTTTTTTTTTTTGACTCAGGGAGGTCTAAAACATCGAGATTCGTCAAAATATCAAGTTCGAATTTTTTGAACAATACTTCCTCTTTGTATACGAGAAAGTAAAAAGTGCTTATTGAAAATTTCTTATGATTTATGGCTCCAGCCTTTTAAATTATACAGGTTTGCTTTTGGTAACAATGTTTTGTTAGGTATTTTATTTCAATATAATTAATTTCCTAAATATTCAAACGAAGGAAATTTATTGGTGTTAAAATTTGAATTATGTATTTTTTCATTTGGATTACTTAGAGGATTGATTAGAAAATATGCAGCAATTTTAAATCTTCCAGAATGCTTTCTATTACTTGATTATGTTTTCAAGGTAACCTAGCAGAAAAATATATTATACAAATAATCTTAATTTTAAAAAAATGCAAGATATTCAATCAAATATTTAAAGACTCATATTTACGGTTATGCTTTATGGTTTACAAGTGATTTATTTAATTTTATTTATTTTTATTTTTAAATCAACATAATATAATTTCAATTATTATAAAGAGTATAATTAATATAGATTAATTGCAGAATGCTTCTTTTGGGGGAGGGTGGAAACTCTTATTTCTTATAATCTTTTTGTATATAGAATGTAAAAACAATTCACTTCTGTAAGGAATTTCAACTAAAGTAGGTGCACTGATATGGAAATTCTTTTCATTGGTTGAGAAATATTAATATTCAATTGGGTAGGAATTGAGATTACGAGCATTTTGTTTTATTTCACAATTTCCCCATGAGAGAATTGATGCAGTTAGAAGGTTAAAATTAAACCAAAATTTCTCTTTTTGGAAGTTTCTTTCATGATGTTTGGATTTAGAAAATTCTGAAATTTTATAGAGTTAAGACTTCTTCATCTATTGCAAGTTTTTATTAGTGATGATTCAGATTCCAAATGCTATGATATTATTTTGCATGATTGCAAAACTACTGGTGAACTGTTTTACTTTTAATATGAAAGTTGTGGTTTATATTAGAACTCAAGTTTCCCTATTAAATATATTTCATTCAATTTCTTTATTTTGATCATTAATTCTTCATTCACCTTATTCATTTTTCTTCATATTTTTCATGATTGCAAATAAATGTTATGTTTTCATCTACAAAGAAGAGAGGCATGTTTTTTTTTTTTTTTTTTTTCCAGTTGAAAAGCAATCGTGAGTGGGAGATATTCAAAAACTTCTGGCTTGCACTAATATGAAAAAGAAATTGTAAAGTTTTCATTTTATATATGATCCTACATTTTTTCCACTGATACATTTCATAATCTTACTTCTATACATCGTTCCAATTTTTGTACATGTACTGCCAAAATGCATACTCGAATCTTGCTGCCATTTAACATCAACAGGAAAGCATATTAGATGTAATAGTTGTTCATGGAATTATTTCTAACCTTGTTCTTATAAATGTATATGTGAATTTATGATGGTGGCTGGAAAATTTACACAGATTTTAAATAATTAAAAATATAATTTTTTTATACATTTTTATCTGCACTTATTAATATATTCCTGTAGTTTTAAATCTAATAACTTGAAAAATACTATTGGTTTATTTAGGATGATATGAAATAACTGACACTATGTATCTGTTTGTCACAGAACCTTAAAAATTCAGTATGTATACAAAGTTAATATCCTTCCAGAAAGCTTTGGAATATGTAGTTATTTTCATCTTATTATTCCTTATTTTTTTCCATACTCATGCAGTTATTTTGTCGTTAACTATGGTCATGAAACAAAATTATCAGTATCCACCCTAACATTTTGTATATCTAGTATATTCGTTATTGCTAATATTTGACCATGTTTTCATTTTGCTTACAGAAAGCCAATAAAATTAGGAGGTTAGAAAGTAAATCATTGTTAGCCAATTCCAATCATATAAAATAGTGGGAAGTGTTATTATTGTGGCATTTCAAAAACTATTGACAAATTTGAAAAAATAACTTTTAATATTGTAAAAAGTTTCAAAATCTGTGCAATTTTTACGTCATATGCTTTATTTTTCAGTTGAATATCATTTATTTGAAATATCATTTTTTTAGTATTATATATAAATTAGAATTAAATTTGATTCAATATTAAATGCAAGAAATTTTACGGGAGAAAGTAATTCTGTTTTCTGTTAGGCATTTACTGACACATTTTCTGCCTTTCAGAACGAAGTGGATGGTCCCGAATCACCTGATGGGGATGAAGAAAGCACAGATAAGAAAGGGTAAGTTCATGAATGAAAAGACCAAGGAATACATTCTCCATTTATTATCAAAATCATAGAAAGTGCAGCATAAGTATGATTTATATTATATTATTGGATATGGCTTACAAATCTTTTGTTTTTAATTAGATCGGATTTAATTTTAATTTGTGGTTCCCTTTAGGATCAGTGAGTGTTATTTTGCTGTGAAGGGTGCTGCTCTGGTCTTACCTCATGATGAATGTTTGCATGTCCACAGAAAAAATATTGCAAATGGAGGTACGTCATCCTTTTACTATATTTTGTAATAATATTTACTTCATAATGTGCTTTCTGAAAGTTAATTAACTAATTGTTTTTGCATTGTGCTTTTTATAGCCTGTGATATTCAACAACATTTGCAATCAATGCTCTACTTACTTCATGCAGATGACATTCTTAAAATGGTAAATATTCCATCTTGATGAAATTTTTATTATTTATTTATATTACTTTTTTTCTGTAACTACTTGCTGTTTATTCTTTAGTTTTATTGCAGTCTATATAGTATGTTTCCCTATTGTTTATAATTTTAACATTTTTGTGATCAGTTGCAAAATTAGGTTATAATGTAATACTTGAATAAATTTAAATTAGTAGAATAGTTAAAAATTTCAAGATATCAGATGTTTTCATCAACTAACTGTTGTTTAAAATAACAGGAGAAAACTCTTCAGTATATGGCACTTCCTTCAAATATGACCTAGATGTTAACTTGAAATTGAATTGTTCAGAATATCAAATTAATTCACTGTTAATCACATTATCTAATAGATATGCATGCTAGATTTGGTTAATCTGCTAGGTGTTGTTTCATTCTGTTTTTAATGCCTTAGGATTTTAATTTTTCTTGCATACTCATTAGGACTAATTATTATAGTTGTAAAGGAAAAATTATCAGAACTGGATGAGCATGCAATAGATTTTGTATCTTTGAGATACATTGTGACCATGAAAATGATTTTAACTAATGGAGGGTTAATAAAAAAAAAAAAAATGCTAAAAAAACTGTTCTTTAAAATCATAATTGAATGAAATCTTCGTGTGTTTAAAATTTTCTGTTTGATTTTACAATTCTTTTTCTTTGAATGTTTTCTATGTATACAAAATTAGTAGCTGTTGTCTCAATTATTTCATGCTTTTGATACTTTTATACCATTGTTTCTCAGAAACACATTTAAGTTTCAAATTTAATCATACAGTAAAAAAAATTGTTGGTTGTTAATTAAGAATTTCCCAACATTTATGTGTGTTGATTCTTCTAAACTTCTGAGAAGAATGCTATCTTTAAAAATATTTCACTTTTTATTAATGAAATTTATTATTGTATTAACTTTGATATGGCAACATATATTTTTTAATGGTCTTTTCAAAATGTACTTTTTTCCAAGTTATCAGAACATTTGTTGTATAAATTTTATTTAATTCTGACTTGCCTTTAAAGTTGTCTAATTTAAATGCAATATTTTACCCTTCCTAAATACAATTTGGGTTACCATTATATTGAAAAATTAAAAGTTTGATACATATTTAATGTAAATAATCCTTAATTACTAATCTTTAATCTGAAGATCTACTTATTTCAGTATTGTGGATATCGTAAATTTGAATTGCCTAGATTATTCTCTCATTTCCTTTGTTTTACATACAGTTAGTAATTAAACTTGAGTGAGTAAGACAGTAAATTATCTGAAAAGAGCTATTATTAAAGAAGAGGAATGAGAAAAACTTATATAGATAGGATTAAACAGAAATGAAATAGTTTGTAAATCACTGTACTTGTTAGTTTTTAAAGGTGTTTTTTTTTTTTTTTTTTTCCGTTTCAAGCTTATTAACCAGAGTTGAAATTTATACTGTATTTTATTTGAAAAGTTATCATTTTATTTTAGGCGGTTAAACTCGAAAGCATCCACAGTGGGCGCACTCGATACCTAGTGGTTGTTTATCATAATGCTGGAGAGCATCAAGGGGAGGAGAGCTGCTTGTTGGGTATTGATTGCAATAAAGAAACCACCATAGGTTTGCTGCTTCCAGTGTGGGCTGACACAAGAATAACTCTCGATGGTGATGGGTAAGAAATTTCAAATTATTTTTCTTGAAGTAAATGTAAAAGGCTTTAAAATTTTGGATGAAGTAAATGTTCCTAGTGTCTGTTTATAAAAACTTTTCATAATTGCTTACAGCATTAATCAGTAATGTGGAACTTTCAAAAACAAATTGAAACTGATTGATGGAATTTCACTTATAAAGATTAAGATTTTATTTCTTTGTTTGATATATATATGTAGGTATATAATTTTGCTGTATCTTACAAGACATTCTTTTAATTCCCTTATGGTTGAAGATAATTCCACCTTGTAAATCAATCCATATTATTTTTGATTTAATAATTTTGATGCATTGATACTAAAAATTAAATTGTATTTCGAAGACATGTATTTAATTATGAAACATAAAGATATATAAAGCATTTTAATGGGAAAAAATCGTCAAAACATCTTTCTGGTTTAAATTTTAAGAAGAAATAGGAATGAGAACAAGCATAATGTTTTATTATTTCCAAATTTATAGTGTTTTATTTTATTTATGGTGTCCTTTTATAAATCAAAATGTCACATAAATTATCTTCTATTCCCCCCCCCATCTCCTCTCTTTCATATAATGCAAAATATTGTATTTTTGATAATTCATAATTTAATGTTAGTTTTGATTACTAGATGAGACATAACACTAATAATTTTTGTTTTCTTTTAGGGGTTTCAGTGTTACTTCCAGTGGAAGACACCATATATTTAAACCTGTATCTGTCCAAGCTATGTGGTAATGTTTTTTTTTTTTTTTTCCCTATTTTATGATATTGCTATTGTGCTTTTTAAAACTGTTTTCTGTCCTTAAAATGTAAACTTATCGACTTCGTGGAATTGAAGTGCTAAACAAGTGTTGGGATATTCTCTTTAACTAATGATAACTTGAAATGTTAATGTGATATAATTAATACAGTTTATTCTTTCATCTCTTGGTTACTCTTAAAATAATTTTTTAAACAAATTCTATAAAATTACATATCAAATGAAAGAATTGATTTAAAAATTGGATAAATCCAGAATATGTACATACAGTAGAACATCAATTATTCGAATGCGATGAACCAAAACCATTGGTTAACTAAAAGCGTTCCAGTCAACAAATTTGGCTGATTAAAGAATCTTGAGGATTTGAAAAATGCAATCAAGAAATTATTCAACACTGGCTAAAATCTGATGTCGATAACCCTGGCCAGGCCAGCTGTGCAGGAGCCGGGGAGCAGGAGATGCAAAATCCCTGGGCACAGGATACGGAAAAGTATTTTTTTTTATTTTAAAGAGTATTTATTTTTATTCATGACAGATGGGGCTTGGCATGAGTTGAATTATATTTTTACATTTATTTTTGCAGAATATAAAATTCACATATTCTCATTATATTAATTGAAATTACAGCAGGTGGCTGAAGTCAGATTTTCACGAAAGTATGCGATGTGACCAGCAACCAGAAGAAAGACTTCAGTTCACTGATTAGTCACCAGTATCATAATTGCAAGGGGGCTGGCATGCTAGTGTGTGTGTGTGGGGGGGGGTTATGCCAGTCATTTTCTCCAGGGCCCGGATTGACTCTTGGTAGCCCTGACCCTGGCTATCAAGTACTGATGGACGATGAAATCATAGCTAGTGTAATTGATGATCAAGACTTGTGGTGACAGAAAAGATCCTAGCAAAAACAACTGTGCTGAAAAAAGACCATCTAGTAAGGAAGCGTTTCACTATGAAGTGGTTATAACAACAAGAAGAATATGGTGCTTTTCAAATGCTGTCTTTAAAATGTGTGTGAGATTTAGCAGCAAAAAAAATGAGTCTTGGTTCTGAAGCGAAAGAAAATGGATTTCTTTTCATATACTGTAGGCCTACTTTGATGTAATGCTGCTTTTTGTAAGGTATGCACTTGTAAGATGTAGTTATAAAATATATACATTTTAGAGTTTAATATCACTGCTTCTTTGTTTCATATTGCTCCTATGGCATGTACAGTTATTTTCATAAATGATTGGTTATCCCAAAAATCAGTGATCCGACACACTCTAGTTACCAATTGTTTTGAATAATTGATGCTCTACTATATTATTATTTTAAGAATGCAAGATCTGTTATTATTTAAGACTTCTTATTTAAATGATTAAATAATGACTTAATTACTATATTTTAGAAAGTGAAAATTTTTGTAACTTTCCTGTATTAGCTGTTATTTCTGAGATTTAAATTCTATTTTTAATACTTTCTATGTCATACATTATGTCTTTTGTGTCTTGAAAGTGCTTTCATTCATTTACATATGAATCTGAATTCATATTTGTTTCCTTTCAAGAAATAAATCTGAATATAAAATTCTCTATGATTTAAAAGACCCTAATTCTGATTGTGGAATTCTGAAATATGTGAATGTCATTAATGTTTGAAATCTATCTCATACCCATATACATTATGAAAAATACTTTTAAGTTCAGCTAATAAATCATTGACTAGCCAAATATTATTTGCAAAACATTTTTTTTGGATAATGTACCTGTTTACTTGAAAAATGAAGAGTTCTCTAATATCAAACATTTGTAATACTACTTCTGTTTGATATTACAGAATTCAGGTTTTTGAGTTATTGAGTTTGCATGAACACGGACTTCCCGTGGACGGATTTTGTCCAAAATCTGATAGAAATATACAAATTTAGTATAAAGACATACCAAATTTCATCCATCTAAGGTCAAACTGTTTTTGAGTTATTATATTCATAGACAGGCATAATTCCAAAATTGTGTTTTTCGGATTCGGGGTGGTCTAAAACATGAAAATGCATCAAAATATTGAGGTCGAATTTTTTTATGATTACAATACTCTCTCTTTGTATACTTCATAAACAAGAAAGTAAAAGCACTCCTTAAGAATTAACATGCAGTAAAAATTGCAAAGAAAAATAATTTAACAGCCTGAAATCTTTTCACTTTCTTTCAGAAAATTTTACTGTTAAACAGTATTACTTCTAAGAAACTTTGAGCAAAAAAGTTGCAACAAAGGTTTCTAATAAATTATTAGAAGAAAAATCTATATGTCCATTTCCAAACTATATTGTTTATCTGAAATGCATCAACACTGAAAGTAAGATTAATGATATGACCATTCCACTTAAAAGAATTTACTTATAGCTAAATGGAAAGATTTTGACCAGAGGTTATAAGTACACGACCTGATAAATTTGTGATTTGATTACTTGATTTACCAGGCTTCAAAGAAGCAAAAAATATCAAAAGGGGCAGGAATTAAAAGTGATTGGTTTGTGACATTCTGCTACATAGTGTAAGAAGGCTTGAAAGGTTAAGATTTGGTTTATTCTTTTGTCATTTCTATGTATTGTATTCTCTCATTTATAAAGTTTTATCATTTTTACTCATAGGTCTGCTCTCCAGACTCTCCACAAAGCTAGTTCCAAAGCTAGGGAAAACAATTACTTTAAGTCTGGTGGAACACACCATTGGTTGGAATATTACGAGAAAAGAATTACATCAGATAGGTCCTGTCTCAATGAATGGTGTGGATTTTTTAAATATATTTTAAAAATATTCTTATATTAATTATTTTTTATGTTTTATTCAGAAATATATTTATACCTAAATTAAATAGCACTTTACTGTATTTTCATGATATTTCAAACAGATCCGGAAATGAAATAAATTATCATATAGTGTAAAAATTTGTGTTTAAAAAATGATTATATTAGAGTACAGGCAAAATCAATTCTTAGATATATATTTTAATTACATGTGTGGTCATAATATATCAATGTGTAATTCCAAGGAATTTTCATAGTCTAATACATCTAAGATGAAAGGATACTCATGACGGCGCAAAGTAATGATATAGACGTTACTGCCGCGACTCGGCTTACATTCGCTAACAATACAAAAACAACTATCATTTTTACATTTGCAAGTGCTGAGGCGCGCACAACAGCGCCCTCGTGTGACCAATGTTTCGGCACAAAACATTCTTGATTTAAGAATAATTTAAATTGCTCCATAGAGTGTTGAAGTATAAATTATTTAAAGGATGGATTCTTTAAAATTTAGAGTTTAAATAAGAACTACTTATAAACCAGTGCTAGTTGCAAGTAATGAAAATAAATTATATACGGTATATTTACTTTCATTTCTAGGCATGCAATGGATGATATTGAATCCAGACGTCCACCTTCTCCTGACACTATTCGTTTACAGTAAGTAAATAACTTCTTAAAAAATGCATGATTCTGAAAATTTTTGCTAAAGAAAATGCTTTTTGTATGGTTTACAGCACTTGAAATGCTCTAAAATATTTCTGAAGGATGGTGGCTTTTATTTTTAACTAGAAGATTTGTGTCCATCTAAGACGGGCATTTAGCTTGCCAACAATATCTCAGATCTGATTGTCAGTGCCTAAGAAATAAAAAAAAACTGAAATGATGAATCAATTGACACTAACTTTCGTTTTGCAAAATATATAAATATTCAATTCCAAAATTAAGTATGAAAAAGAAAGAACCTTTTTAACAAAAATGAAAGTAAAGATCTCTGAGAAGTATCTTTGTTTTGCCTTCTGTCGTGCAAATCTCTCTCTTGCTAACCTTTGTTTCCTTGCAGTGGTATCTTCTCTATCCATATTGTTCAACACAAAAGGAAGAAAGAGCTCAAAATACTTTTTCTTTCAAAGAGGGAGAGGATTCAATAAGGGAAATTACTTCAGCACTCTCTCCCCTTCCTCTCTGAATTCTAGGTGAAAAAAACCCTCCCTGTCATAACCCTTGGTAATCAGGGCTATGTCACTGCTTCCCGCAATCGCTGCAGGTGTGTGTGTCTGGTCTGGTGGGTTGTAGCCGTGCCCAGCGTTAGAGGCCGTTTCACCGCTATGAATGAAATGAAACACATTTAATCAAAAAAATTAGATGCATTATGAAATAATTAATACATCCTGCTGTTATTCTGATTTTTATTGAATAGTTACTATTTTGCATGTTTTTCTATGAGTAAGCCAGTTAAGTATGAGAATGAATAATAATTAAAATAATTAATAGGTGACAAGTCATTAGATGTTCCATAATGTGTGTGATAGGGTGTACTTGAACGAATATTTCTGAATCGGAAAAAATTGCTTTAGAGGGTTTAATAATCAATTTCTGTTTAGTTTTCCTGTATATTTTATTTTAATGAGTAGCTTAAATTTTTCATTCTTTTTGGTATGCCAAGAACTATATATATATAATTAAATATTTCAGTTAATCAAAACATGTCATATTTTCAATATATACATATATTAATCCGGGGAGGCTATGGGGCTGCAGCCCCTCCCAGAGCTAAACCAGAATTCTTGATTTTATTTAAAATCACTACAGCTGTTTGTTCTTAATTCCCCTTTCTTTTAAAAATAATAAAAACATGACAATATTGTTTTCTGACTTGACAGGCTCGAAAATTTTCCTACTTTTCTAGTCATTCCACTTGTGCTTGTAGCGTTGACAGGGTCGAAAACCTTTTTCGGTTACTTATTTCACTGTATCTTTTTATTAAATTATCGAAAGTATTGTAGTGCTCTTTATGATTCTTATTGACAGGTGAGTGAAGTCTGTAAAGTTAAAGTATTTTGGTTTCCATCCATGAGGTTTGACAATCATCATGACAATACGAAATTTTTATGACCTCAGCCCCTCCCAGACCCAAATCCTGGATTTGCCACTGTATTAATCTAAAAATTAAAATCAAATTACCTTATCAATAATCATACAAATGAAATACAAAAGATAGTTTGATTATAGACTATTACTACTATGAAAAAGACAACCTAGAATTGGAATTCCAACATTCAAATGCCAATCAGTCTTGGGAACTGATATTTGTCGCATATATATACTTTTTTTTTTGGCAAGGCTGAACGTGTGTTTGTCTTTTTATAAATGGCCTGCTATCGAGTTACGGCTGTATAATTATTGTGGCTTTACTCATTATTTCGTGTTAATGGTCTTAACTTATCTCATTGAGATTTGTTTAAAATGAAACAACAGTAGGCTACATGACAGTGTCATCTTTAAATCACATTTACTAACAACTCCCTAAGCTGCGGGGGGAGAGAGAGTTTTGTGACAAAACCCCAATTGGTTTCAGCCATAACTTTGTGGATACCTTGTGTTGAATATTAAACACATAAGTAAACTATTGATAAAGTCGAAGCATTTTATCTCTAATAATTTAGCTCATGTTTGAGAAAATTGTTCATTGACTCTATTGAATAATTTATTGTATTTTTCCTTTTCCTATCACAGACCTACTGAGCGAGAAGAAACAGAAAGACATATCAGAATGAAACTGAAAGAAATCATGATGTCAGTGGATTTGGATGAAGTCACTAGTAAATATGTAAGTGCTTTACTGAAGGCTGTTTGCAAATTTTGAATTAAGAAGATGAAGTATTCACAGAATAAATTACCAGAAATGAAGTGTCATTGGTTTTCATGGATAGTTAACAGTTAAATTGCATTCCAGAGAGATAATATTTAAATTATCTCATATTTCAGCTTATGTGTGAATAATTACTGGCTAATGCAATTTCACTAAAAGTATTTCAACTTTTATTTCTTTCTGTTCTAAAATCAATCATGCTGTTTCTGAAATTAATTTATTGATTTCTTTAGTATTATGATGGTGTGTATATGTAGGGGTTTTTTAAATTTCAAGCAGATTTTTCTTTCCTGCACTTGGATATCTATTATGATGTATGAAATAGAAAATGGCCTAATAATGCATAAAATATCACTGTTTGCAAGAAAAGTATTGTAATTGAATGCAGTAGTGTAGTCGCAAAATAAGCAGTGCCTGGAAGCTCTAGAAGCAGTGCCAGAGTGTTACAGCTAATTTATCTGTTGATTAGAAAATAAGAAAATGAAAGATTTAAAAAAAATTCTTCTCTCTCTTAAAATCACTGTTAATTAACAAAAGAACTGTGATCAACATTGTCAAACAATATGGATGCATTTGTAAAATTTTATTGTTAGGAAGACATGAAAATTGGGTTTTTATCTCTCTTTGATTAGATTCGTACTCGCCTTGAAGAAATTCTAGACATGGATTTAAAAGAGTACAAACCATTCATTGACCAAGAAATGCTGACAATATTGGGTCAAATGGATTCTCCGACTGAAATTTTCCAATATCTCTACTTAGGATCTGAATGGAACGCCTCCAACTTGGAAGAATTAGTTGTTAATGGGTAGGCTTTTTTGTAGTTGCACTGCAGAACTTTTCATTGTATGTGATATTTCCTACTAATTTAATAATTATGATGAAAAATTAACTTAATTTATAGCATTTAGTGCATGACAATGTTTTCTTGATTAATTTGCATTTTAAATTTTTTAAAAATATCTCTAAATACTGAATTTACAACTGGCATTTGATGTAAAACACATCAATTAAAGATTTGCAAAAATTGTGGAGATTTGCCTTTTTTTTTTTTTCCCCCCGTTTCTTTTTTAAAGAAAGGAGATCAAGGAACTCTCCCAGTTACATAGGATTAAAAAATAAATCAAAGCATTTGCAACATTTTTTAATTTCAAATTCATAATAAACAACAAAATAATTGAGAAAAATAAAGATTACAAAAAAAAAAACTACCCATAATCAAACTAACACTATAAGTAGGAAAGTATGTAGGGAAAAGTGGGGTAAAACCGGGTAGCTAAGGTTCGAAGGCCTGCTGGACCTCAAATATTCAACAGAGAGTTTGTCAAATTTTATTAAAATATTCATTGTTTATCGGAGTACAATATATCTTTCCAAAAAGTCACAGTTTCATTACTTTTTTTATATTAAAAAATTCAAACTACCCGGTTTTACCCCACTAGTGAAGTAAAACCAGGTACTCATGTTAACGTTATGGGAAATTAGGAAAACTCGATTTTCAGAGGAAAAGTTGAAATTGTTTTTGTTTTATGTGACAATTTAAGAATATTAGTTACCAAATTCACATGTAAAGCAGTTGTCTTCTTCCTCTGCACCATTGCAGCTTTCGTAGGCACAGCTAAGACAGTTTTTACATTAGATAAACCATTATTCTTTATTTAAATTAAAAAATTCATCATTAAAATATAAACAATCAACATCTGATGTGTTTTTGTCTTAACTGGAGGAATCATCAATACTGACTGTCCAGGTCTTATTCCACTTGGAGTACCCAGTTTTACCCCGAGTGCAGAGGTTATAAAAAACAAAATAGAACAGCACAATTACTGGAGTAAATCTTTATTGTTTGATAGGGTATAAATCCTTAGTAAATGTATAATAAGCTGGACTAAAAATGGTTTTTAAAAGCGTAATGATTTTTAAGTAAGGATAATTTAAAATCAAACAAACATTAGAGAGTTGACGTCTTAAAGCAAATAAACCTTCACAGAAGCAGTGAATT
Organism: Araneus ventricosus; assembly: GCA_013235015.1. Classification (NCBI taxonomy): domain Eukaryota; kingdom Metazoa; phylum Arthropoda; class Arachnida; order Araneae; family Araneidae; genus Araneus; species Araneus ventricosus. The sequence goes on along the minus strand of BGPR01000010.1, from coordinate 2,430,577 downwards.
CAACAGGGTGGCCACCCGACCGGGAAACCTGGAAAACCGGGAATTTCGAGAGACCGGGAAAAGTCAGGGAAATTTATTCTAAACCTGGATTTTTTTTTTTATTTTGATTTTGCGACAATTCGCTGATCTTTTTTTATGAATAGAATGAAACACCGTTGGCAACCAATGAAACTCAGTCATTTACTGACAGTCAAAAACGAATACCATTTGTGTTCATGTAAACACCTCGCCAGGGCGCGAGGTGTTTACATTTAAATTTCCGACGGACCGAAATTTCGGCTATTAGTCCAGTCAACGAAGGGTTTGAAAAAAAGCATTAAATCATATAGTTTTGAAAATTGGTACACATGTTCGGTAGGGGCTTCTGATAAACATACTAAAAGTCCCCGGTCCTGGGGGGTAAGCTCACGTCGCCATCTTGTATTTCATCCCCCTTTTTTAGTTTTTCCAGAATATCTCGAAAACTATTGAGTTTTCAAGTTACAATTGATTTAACAAAATAAAGAGCGTCAAATTCCCTACAAATAGATGCTTATATTTTTCTTCCAGTTTTAATTGTTTTTCAGATAATGGGTCTCAAATGTTGCCCCATCTTGGATTTCATTCCCCCTTTTTTAGTTTTTCTGCATAACTCGAAAAGTATTCAATTTTCAAATCTTATTTGATTCAACAAATTAAAAAGCGTGAAATTCCTTTTAAATATATACTTTTATTTTTCTGTCAGCTTTAATAGTTTCGGAGATAATGGGTCTCAAAAGTTGTCGCCATCTTGGATTTCATCCCCCTTTTTTAGTTTCTCTTGGATATCTCGAAATCTATTCAATTTTTAAATAACATGTAGTCAGCAAATTAAAGAGCGTAAAATTCCCTATAAACGAATGCTTTTATTTTTGTTGTAGCTTTAATAGTTTCCGAGATAATGGGTCTCAAAAGTTGTCGCCATCTTGGATTTCATCCCCCTTTTTTAGTTTCTCTTGGATATCTCGAAATCTATTCAATTTTTAAATAACATGTAGTCAGCAAATTAAAGAGCGCAAAATTCCCTATAAACGAATGCTTTTATTTTTGTTTTAGCTTTAATAGTTTCCGAGATAATGGATTTCAAAATTTGCAACCATCTTGGACTTTATCCCCCCTTTTTAGTTTTTCTTAAATATCACTGAAACTATTAAAGCTAGAAAATAAATAAAAGCATGCATGAGTTGGGAATTTTGCGATCATTAATTTGTTGTATTTAATGTAATTTGAAAATTGAATAGTTTTCGAGATATTAAAAAAAAACTAAAAAAAGGGGGATAAAATCCAAGATGACGACAAATTTTTAAATCCATTTTCTCGGAAACTAATAAGGCTAAAAACAAAAATAAAAGCATGTGCCTGTAGGGAATTTTAGGCTCCTTAATTTGCTGATTACATGTAATTTGAAAATTGAATAGATTTTGAGATATTCAAGATAAATTAAAAAAGGGAGATGAAATCAAAGATGGCAGCAACTTTTGAGGCCCATTATCTGGGAAACAATTAAAGCTGGTAGAAAAATAAAAGTATAGTTTGTAGGGAATTTTATGCTCTTTAATTTGTTTAATCAATTGTAATTTGAAAACAATATTTTTCGAGATATTCAAGAAAAACTAAAAAAGGTGATGAAATCCAAGATGGCGCCGCGAACTCACTCTCCAGGAACGGGAACTTTCAGTATGTTCATAATAAACCCTCACGAACATGTGTACCAATTTTCAAAACTATATGAGTTAATGTTTTTTCACCCCCATTTTGGACCTTCGTTGACTGGTTCTATATGAACAGAATCACGTTCCCTTTGGTAGTTAAATTAGATGATACTTCTTGAGGTGAAAATCCATAGTATAATCACACTCAGATGTGGAAGAAGAACCGGGATTTGGCTACATGTCAAGGAGATTCAGATAGCTTACGAGATCGAACATTTCTCTTTATCTGTCTACAAGTTAGCATCCACACTATTGCCTGCTTTTATGATGATTTAATATCAAATAGGAGTTATACCAGAATTAGTTTGTTTTTCCATTTCTGGAGATCTTTTCATTGAATTATGAAGTATTTGAAATTAGTGGTAATATTTTTTTTCAGCATTTTTTTTTGTTTGTTTATTTTGTGTATATTTTTTTTCTCTGAGTGTTGGGAAACATTATGATTACTGATCATTTTGATAAATTATGGGATCTTCAAAGTATGGGAAAGTCGTTACCAATACATTTAAAAGAACACTTTTTTTAGTATTATGTATGCACATTTTTTTTTTTTTTCGTCCTTTACGCACGCCCAGATCTTTGACATACGAGATCAAATTTAGCAAAGTGATGGATTAGCACAAGAGGGGAGCTGACGCCACAGTAATTTTTTTAAAAAAATTCAAATTAGATTTTTATTTATTTAATTTTAAATGGTAAATTCAGGTTTTCCCCCTATTTTCGCGAATTTTATTTTTCTCTCTTTTTTTTGTCTTTGATATTTTATTTTATTTATTTCTCTTTATATATTGTCCATTTTGAGCTGTATTGAAGGAAGTTGGTTGGAATAAAAAGTTGCTTTTTTTTTCTTCTTTTGCAAACTATTCGATTCCATTCGTGTGACAGAATATTATGCTTCTGTGTTTTAATTTATAAACATCAGTAAAAAATCGTTTTCTTACATTTTTTTCTTTGCCTTTTTATGTTTTATTTTGCAACGTATATTTTTATTGAGATTTTGATCGTCCTAAAGATTTTTTAAGTTTATATTTTTAATCAGAAAAACCTGGAAAATTCGTTACAGTAGAATTGTTCGATGTAAAGATGTATTAGTTATTTTATGGTTTATTGTTTAAAAGTTTTAAATAAATGTTCTTTTTTTCAAGCATTTTGCTTTTTTATTCAAACGATACTGACTTGAACGAATACTTAATATGACCAATGTGCAGGTGATTTTTTTTCTATGGTTGATGGACTACCTCCGAAAAAAAGTCAGGGAAATTTTTTATAAAACCTGGAAATGTCAGGGAAATTGAAACAGCAAAAATGATGGCCACCCTGTTCAACAGCTGTAACATGCCACTATGACTGTTCCTTTTTCTTGACTAGTAGAGTGTAATTAAGTATCTGTCTGCTAGAAAGAACTAATATTGCCAGAATCAAGGATACCCATTTTTACCTCACTCTCCCCTGTGTGTTTTCTAGTGTATAAAGATACTTCTTCAATTAAAGACTTCAAAATTTTGTATTCTGTTTTCATAAGATTAATCAGAGAATTTAGATACTGTAGTTCAGGATATTTATGAATAAAAATTTGATTGATGTAAAATCAAATTAATTACCTGGTAAATTTTCGATTCACTGATAATTACTTTTGTATTCCATCTCTCTTTTTATTTTTTTTCCAGTATTGGACACATTTTGAATGTTACAAGAGAAATAGATAACTTTTTTCCTGGTATGTTTGATTATCAAAACATTCGAGTGTATGATGATGAATCCACAGAAATATTGCACTATTGGGATAAGACCTATCGATACATCAGGAGGGCCAAGTAAGTTTTAAATCTAAAAATAGTATTTATCAGTTATATCAAATTCTTTCTCTGATTATTGTCATCCATTATCTTGTTAGTTTTGTGTTAATAGATATTATTGATTATTCAAATTTTGCTTCTAGAGATGAAGGTTCAAAGGTGTTAGTACACTGTAAGATGGGAATCAGTCGCTCTGCATCAGTTGTGATTGCATATGTCATGAAAGCATATGACTGGGATCTACAAAGAGCTTTGGAATTTGTGAAAACTAAACGAGGTTGCATCAAACCAAATTCTGGTTTCTTGAAACAGCTTGAAATATATCAAGGAATATTAGATGCCAGGTATTTTTATATAAACTTGATTTTTCTGTTTTATGTTCTAATTCATGTGTTCTGAAAACAAAGGACTATAAAAATGGCTTTTAGAGTTACAAAAACTTGGAAGTGTTTGTTTGATTTATCTTCATTAACAAAGAAAAATAAAGAATCTTAGTTTTAAAAAATCCTAGCATTTATCAAATGACTAGATTGGATGAAATCTCTAATTATAATTGCTGAATGGTTTATTTTACAAAGTCGTTTTTAGAGACCAGCTTGCCTACCTCTTTCTATTGTTTTTATTCCATTTCAATTCAAAACTTGGTGTCTTTCTAAAATTAAATTATAAGTTGTTAATTGTTTTTGTGTTTTTGTAATGCAATTTTTGTCTTGCTCTGGTTCAGATTTTAAAAGTTATCTTGAATTCAAAAATTTTCCAGATTTATAGGAATTATTCTGATAAGCCCTCTTTTCATTTTAATTCTAATATATATAAGAGCTTAGTTTTGGTGTATGTATGTTTGTATTTTGTTCTTTATGCACACCCAGATTGTTGGGACCAAATTTTGCACAATGATGGATTAGCACAAGAGGGAGCCAGTACCATATTTTTTTTAAAACATTTTGATATAGATTTTTATGTAATGCTAAAAGGTTGCCTATTTTCTAAAATTTTCTACATACATTCTCATTGGAGAATGGGTAAGAGTAATTTGAAACTTTTGTATAACTTTTCCAATTTTTTGGAAATTTTTGAAAACACCTTTCTTCTGCAAATGATTTTCAGCATGTGAGGCGAAATGCTAATTTATAAACATGGGGGGGGGGGCACTAGTTTTTGTGCATTTTCTCTCTGTCCTTTTTTTATGTTTAATTTTGCTGCACATATTTTTATTAACATTTTGTTGAAACTTCTTGCATTTTCATTCAAACTATACTGTTTTAAGGTAATAAAAATGCTAGATTTGAAAATTTTAATTCAACAAGAAAGGATTTAAAAGAGATTTATATTTTGGGGGGAAAGTTAGTGACAATATTTGTAGGGGGGGAAACGGATGTGGGCATATGAAACCTGAGCAAGCCCAGGTTATCAACTAATATTATCATAATTTATAAAATAAATATAAATTGCATTCTATATATATATATAGAATGCAATCCATCTTCTTTCTTGACCTGATGTAAAAAATGACAATTGAGGTTATACTTGGATTGAATGTCTGTAATTTGTGTTGTTAGTTGATCATCTCTAAAATTTCCACTTTACTACATGATAAAATTTATAACAATTAAGTTAATCTAATAAGATTTTAGACCGACTATATAATGATAAATAATCATGAGGATAAAGAGAAATTCTCAAAACTATTCTATTTAAGACTGGGTTCCCACTCTTCTGGAAAGAAAAAAAATTCAACAACCATAAAATTACATATTTTAGAACACAGAAATGCAAAGGACAAATTTAAATCAAATATTTTCAACTTTAACGTTCAAATGCGTCATCACTTTCTTACTTATGACTCTTAGATGCTTAAGTGAAGAGTATCAAAGGCACATGTTTTGCACACCTTGCAGTTAATAAACCAAAATCTACAGTGCAAAGTGAGTTTCGAGATCACAATTCAAGCACCCTTACTATTAGCCATAGTGTACTACTACTAGATGCTAATTTTACACAAACTACTACTAAGCATTACTTGGTAGCTCACTTCACAAACACATTAGCTGGAACAAAATTCTTTAAAAAATTGTTAGCTCCACAAGAACCTCTATTCTTACTTTTGACCATTGCTGGGAATGAAGGGAGGGGGGAACCAAGAGACAAGTACAACTCAACAAACTTTTCTTTACATTTAAATAAATAAACTTCAAAATACTTTAAATTTACACTTTCAGTTGCTCTGTTCAAGCTTCAATTTTTTTCATTGATCATTTTGACTTCATTAGCCCTTTCTTTGGCTGTTTTCTTAAAACTATTGGATTCTGCAATAGATTGAAAATCAGCTAGTTTGTCTGCAGTGCAGAAACCAATGCAATGCAGTTCAGTGTGATGTATGACTCACAATTATGATGACCCTTTAAAATTTTTGCCATATATTTATTTATTGACTAACTGAATAGCCAGTTTGTGTGAACAGGGTACAAAAATTTACCCTACTATTTGCCATAATGAAGACTAAAAACACTGAATAATCTGGCATCCCTTGCTCTTTTATGTTCAATTTTAGTAATCAAACCACTTATAGTAATCCTCTAAGAACCTTGAAAAAGAAAAAGGTTTTATTAATAAGAACTAATATAAGTAAAAATTGATTACTATAGGTACCCATAGGATTTTTTTCCCAAACACGAACAAAAACTTTTTGAAAATAACTGACACTCAAGAAATATGTAGCCTAAAATTAATTTTTAAACTTATTAGTTATCTTAATTAAATTATTACTCATTACTTGGTATATTTTTCACACTTCCGTAATTTCTGTTTGGAAAAAATATTGCAGAATTTTCAAAAGAGAAGACCTCCCTTTTCTTGTGTGACTAATAGTAGTAGCTCTCGTAGAAAACACTCAAAATGACAGAGAAAGACCGAAAGTTTGCTGAAAATGTGCAAGAGTCGCTCAAAAAGGTTTCCAAGTCGATTTTTGGCAATATGGAACCAACCCCTTCCATTTTAGAATCCATTTCTTCAAAGGGGTCTCTATGACATCAACGAAGACAGAAAAAATATTACCATTAAAAAAAGATACAAACCTTCTGCTTTGCAACAAAAGCTTTGAGTTCCCTGCATTGCTGATTAAAAATATAAACTTAAAAAAATCTTAAGCAAAGTAAAATCTTAATAAAAATATCCATTGCAAAAAAAAACAAACATTAAAATACAAAAAAAATTGAAAAAGGCAAGATAAAGATTTTTGCCTATGTTTATATATTAAAACACGGAAGCATAATATTTCTTCATTATAGAAAAAAAAATAATCTTTGGATTCCAGCCAACTTTTTTCAATACGGCTCAAAAAGAATAAAAATCGGCTCAAAGAGAAACAAAACATCAAAAGACAAAAAAAAAAAAAAAAATGCAAGAAATAATAAATTAAAATACCTGAAGCATAACTTTTCTTCTGACAATGGGGAAAAAAGAAAATTCGCAAAAATGGGCAAAAAACACCGGAATTTACTACCTAAAATTAAATAAATAAAAATCTAATTCAATTTTTTAAAAAAAATGTATGGTGTGAGCTCCCTCTTGCACTAATCCATCACTTTACCAAATTTAACTGCAAGTCAAATCGTTTGAGAGTGCATAAAGAACAAAAACCAAACATACATGCGAAAAAAAAATCTCTTTTCTATAACAGATAATTTCAGTCCAATACTTTGAGGGTCCCATAATTTATCAAAATGATCGGTATTCATAACAGAAAAAAAAGGATACACAATTTTTTTTAAAAAATGCTAAAATAAAATTATTAATATTGTGGGGTATTGCAATAATTCACCAAACAGATCTCCTTGAAATGGAAAAAAGAATTAATTATGGTTATAACTCTTATTTGAGATTAAATCATCAAAGAAGCAAACAGTATCTAGTGTGGATGCTAATTTGTATTTTTTTACAGACAGATGAAGGAAAATTTACGATCTCACAAATTGTTTGAATCTCTTTGGCACAAAGCCAAATTCCTGTGCATCTTCCGCATTTGAGCACTAATATCTATCAACTGAGTATCTAACTAATAAAGGGAACGCGATCCTGTTCATAGACAATATTTCGGTTCCATGAAAATTTAAATGTAAACTTTCCACTGCCTGGCGCCCCAGTGGCAGAATACTTTTCAATAGTCTGCAACGGGGGTTGGGTCTCTTAAAAATAGTCTGCAGAATAGTGCGCGACTATAAATATTTTGCTTTCTTTTTTTGAAATATTTATATCAACTTACATCTATTAAAATACGACAAACATAAATTAAAAACCATATAATATCTTTATTATTTGTATAATATAATTGTATGAATTAATAATCAAAAACATATGAAGATTAATCTTTTCTTTATGCAGATAATTAACAATAATGAAGTATCAAGTTGTTTCAGAAGTAATATTAAGTATACTATACAAATACCTATGCAAAAAATTATATTGGGTACTTTTCCGTTTTAAACACAGCACTTGGTGTCTTTCTATTTTGGTGAATTTTTCAAAACAATACATCACTATAGCTCATATAAATGAAATATTCTTCAATATGTTAGATATTATTTAAAAATTTATGCCTCCTGTTTATTGATAAAAAAAATTAAGTATGCCAAAAAATGTCTTCCTGGTATGTTTTTAATTTACAATGCAATAAATAATTGCTTTTTTTACGAAACAAAAACTTTGAAACTTATTAGCACATTTATCCTGATATGCATTTTAATGGTTTGTAATGCAAACTGATAAATTGTTCTGCAATTATGCATTTATAAGATTTCATAGTATCATTGTTTATTATTTAAAACAAGGAAGAACATAGCTAACTTCCTCTAAAATTCTTGATACAACTTTTTGATTTTATGGAATTTTGCATTTGCACATATGTAGATACATTTTGAAAGTGTGTATGATAATGAATTCCATATTTCTTAACTAATGCTTGGAACGTTTAAAATTGGGCAATTTTGGCTTGAACTCTGTTCCTCGTCTTTATCAATTTCGAAATTTGTTCTTTTTTCGCTCCCGTTTTTAAAAAATGATTGATTTGCAGCCGTAGAGATTGATCGGAACTTCGGAGGTTTATTTTCATGCTGGTGTAAATAATGCTGCTTTAAGTTTTTTCGTAATAATGTAGCATCGCAATCAAAATAACGATTTTTATCTATATACGTAGCCATCTCAAAGTAAAAACCACGTGTTATTTACAGAAACCAAAGGCTCCGTGCCAGAAATGTATAGGAATGAAACGCGTAGAAAACATCGGCCTTGACCAATACCGATATGAGGCATTTAGCGTACTTCAAAGTCAAATCGCAGTCATTAGGTCTAGGGGAGCCCATTCAGCATAGGGAAGAAAGAGGGGGGGGGGCGATGATTGTGCGAGGGCGAGAGGATTGCATGTTTTAGCATATTGAGTTTTATAAAAATTGCTAAGTTCTTTAGAAAGTGTGATTAATAACTTTGATATTTTTCATGATGGGATTTATTTTATGAGCACATGATAAACTTGATTACAAAATAGTCTGCAGACACTGTCCAAAATCTGCGACGTACGACGCAGCGTTGCGGTGTTTCTGCCACTGGGCCTGGCGCATGCGCAGAAACGCGAATGGCCCCCATTTCTGATCGTCAGTAAATGACCAATTTTCATTGGTAGTCATCGATGTTTTATTCTACTTACGATAAAAGACCAGCGAATATTATCTCGTCTGATAAGAATTATCAAATTAAAAAAATTTCCAGTTTTAGAAAAAAATTCCCTTGCTTTTTCCAAATCTCAAGGAATCCCCAGGTCATAGCGAAACCCTCCCCCCAAACTACACAGAGAGATTGGCGATTGACAGCGTTACCATAGCAACTCCCTTTTTTGCCACCCCTCATTCTTCCTCTAAACTAGAGAAAAGAATGGTGACTGACTGCGTTTCCATAGCAACACCCTTTTTCTGGTGGTGGAATTCTCAAGACAGAGTACTTTTTGAATTTTTCGCGGACTTTCCTAGGATCCAACAAAAAAAAAATCAAGTACCTTTCTGGACTTTTCAAGGACCCAACGAAAAATCAAGTACTTTTCCAGGGCCCTGAGTACGGCAAATAAAATTCAAGGATTTTCAAGGACCGTAGGGAACCCTGTAAGAACTATTAAAAGTACAATTTGACCTGCAAAGACTAAAAATTGAAATGAGAGAAAATTTTCCAGTTGTTGAGAGAGAGGCATGTTGAGAATATATAAAATTCACTCATTTAAAAAAACATATATTTTAGTTTTTATTGTGAAAGTCAGTATTTTAAAAATAAACTGTATTGCTTCTTGCATATGTGTACTGTTGAGTGTTATTCACAGAACAGTCGTCGATAGTAGAAAAATAAATTTATTTGACACTCAACATATTGTAAACAGTAAAACACTAGTTGGGTAGTTTCCTTTCAACTACTTCACCGCTGGAGCGGGTGAATAACAGATAATAATTCCGCAAGGGCTGATAGTTATTAGAATTACCATAGTTCCGCAGGGGCGGATTTTAGATAGTTCACAGGTTAACACTCTGCAAGGGCAAATGATGTGTTTTGATCACCAGATCGAATATGAGCCACAGCTCAGGTGGGTGGCTGCTTTCATTCCGATCTCAGTTGGTAATGGTTGATTAGATGTCGGGGCCAGTAGGTGGCGCTTCAATTGCGCGCTACCTAACATACCGGGGGGGGCGTTGAAATTGCCCCAATTTCAATAATACAATTTTCAATACTTTATATATATAAAATGGTTATTACAACATAATTAATATTTCCAATATATAATACAATATAATAAAATACAAGAATAATAAGATATACGATTAATAAAAAAAATGCTGAAATACTACATAATACTGAATGTGATGTAATGCAATACAAGTATAATACTGATACATACAAAATACAGAGCAAAATATATTTTAATAATTGACTTCCTGATTAGGAAGAACACATATTTTGGAAATAGATCTCATGAATGTTCCAGATGCAGTTTTTAATTTAACTACTCTAATATGATTGTCTGTGCCTCTAACTATTTCTATGATTTTTGCAAGTGCCCATTTACATGGCGGTAAATTGTCTTCTTTTACTATCACTATCATACCTTCTCGTAAATTATCTTTTTTAAGTTGCCATTTATAGCGCTGTTGAAGGTGATTCAAATATTCCCTTTGCCACCTTTTCCAAATTATCTGTGTGAATTTAGTGAGTTGTTGCCACCTAGATAATTTGTTATCAGATATATTTATAATTTCTGGTTCCGGAATAGCTGTTATAGGATGTCCAATTAGAAAATGAGCTGGTGTCAACACTTCATACTCATTTATATCTGAAGACAAGGGACTTAAAGGCCGGGAATTTAATATTCCTTCGATTTGAATAATTATTGTATTAAATTCCTCAAGTGTTACTTTATATAAACCTATAGTTCGTTTAAGGTGATATTTAAATGACTTTACACCTGCTTCCCATAAACCACCAAAATTGGGAGATCTAGGGGGGATTAGTTTCCAATTAATTCTTTCAGAGGAAAGATAGTTAGCTAAGCACTCATCTGTTTTTCTGATTAAGTTAAATAAGCAGTTTAGTTCTGATTTAGTTCCTTTAAAGTTTGTAGCGTTATCTGTAATTATCATTGCCATTTTTCCTCTTCGGGCAATAAATCTTTTAAGAGAAGCAGTAAAGGCTTCAGACGAAAGATCAGAAACAGTTTCTAAATGTATGGCTTTAGTTGATAGACAAATGAATATAGCTACATAAATTTTTGAATATATGCCTTTTCTCTGATTTTTAAATTTAATAAGAAATGGGCCACAGAAGTCAATACCACAATTTGTAAATGCTGAAATGGGAGTAACTCTTTCCTTAGGAAGGTTACCCATTATTTGATCTGCTATTACTGGTTTATTTTTATAACATGTAACACAGTTGTGCACAATCATACGAGCTGTACTTTTACCATTTAGAGGCCAATACCTTAAACGAACTTGATGCAATAAACCTTGGGCACCTACATGCAAATACTTTTTGTGATAGAATTCAAATATCAATTTTGTTATCTTATGACCATTAGGTAAGATAATTTGATGTTTAGCATCATATTCTAAATTAGCATTTTTTAAACGACCACCAACTCGTAAAATTGAATTACTATCTAAGAAAGGATCTAGAGATTTTAATTTGCTGGAAGCTGGAACACTCTTACCATCTTGAAGAGCAGTTATCTCCTTTGTGAAAGTTGTAGACTGTACCTGTTTAATCAGCAGCTGCTCTGCATTGTCCAGTTCTGCAGCAGTGAGGAAACCTGTTTCCACATTTTTATGTAAACAATTCTTAATAAACCTGCAACAAAAACTTAAAATCCTAATTATATTACTATAATTATTCATAAGATTTAAAAGTTTATCAAGAAAGTCAGAGTCAGTAATCACTGCACAGGAAACAGTCACATTTCTTTTTAGTTCTTGTTCAAAAGTTTTATCCTTAGGACAAGGATACTCTTCAGGATCGGTAATATTACGAAGTAAAAACTCCGGACCCTGCCACCGCAAGTCGTTGTCTTGAAGATCTTTGGCATCAGCACCTCTGGAAAGGACATCTGCAGGGTTACATTTTGATGAGACATGCCTCCACTGGGAATTGGAACAGAGGCTTTGAATTTTTGCAACTCGATTGCTGACAAAGGTTTTCAGCATGTGCAGTTGCATATTTAACCAGGCTAGAACAATTTTTGAATTGGTCCACAGACAAATTTTGTCTAAAGGAAGATCAAGAACAGGAACAATTTTGTGCATTAGTCTCGCTAATAGTAGAGCTGCAGAAAGTTCCAACCTAGGCACTGTAATTGGTTTCGATGGAGAAACCCTTGATTTGCTGCACACGAGTTTAGTTTGAATGAGTCCTGAATGGGTGACACATCTGATGTATATAACTGCACCGTAGGCACGTTCTGAAGCATCAGAGAACCCGTGCAGTTCGATTTTAGTCACATCCTCACTCAAGATATATCTCGGAACGTTAATTTCATTAACTCCAGGTAGTTTAACAAGAAAGTTATTCCATACTTGAAGGACTTTTGTAGGCAAGTTGTCATTCCAGTCAAGTTTCTGTAACCAAAGGCTTTGCATAAATATTTTTGCCTTTGCTATCACTGAACCAATGATACCTAGAGGATCGTAAAGTCTAGCGATTTGTGACAATACTTCTCTTTTCGTTAAAGAATCTTTCTTCTTCACTGATACCTTAAATGTTAGTTGATCAGGCTGGGGCTTCCAAAGCATTCCTAATGCCTTTACTGTGTTCGACTGCGTATCTTCAAATGAGTATTCTGATGTAGAAATATCATTAAGCAGGATTGGATGATTCGACACCCATTTATGTAGTTTAAAACCCCCACGCCGTAACAGTTTACTTAGATCAGCTTGCAACCTTTTTGCTAACATTAGAGATGTTGCACCTGACAGAATATCATCCATGTACATGTCTCGGGAAATTATCTTTGCTGCTTCCGGAAAGTCTTGGTGTTCAGCATCTGCAAGAGCCTTAAGAACTCCCATAGCTAAAAATGGAGCGCTGACCGTATCATATGTAACAGTATTTAGCTCATAGATTTTGATCAGTGAATTGTTGGTTTCCTTCCAAACAATTCTCTGCAGATATCTTTGGGATGGTTCAACTAATATCTGTCTATACATCTTTTGAATATCAGCACTGAACGCATATTTGTGGGTTCTAAATCTAGTTACTAATGAAAATAAATCATCTTGAATTGAACCTCCATTGAGTAATATAGAATTCAATGACTGACCAGTTGAAGTTTCTGCGGAAGCGTCAAAGACCACTCTTAGTGGAGTAGTAGTCTTTTCCGGCTTGTAGATACAATGATGAGGGATATAATAAGACTTGGTATTATCCTCATCCATTATTTGTTGCATGTGTCCTAAATCTAAGTATTCTTGCAAAAATGCCTTATATAGTGTGGCTAATGTGTTATTTTCATTTAACTTGTTCCAAATTCCGTTTAACCTTTTAACTGCGTTTTCTCGCGAAAATCCTAACACGGAATCTGCATCTTCTTTCATAGGTAAGGAAACAATATATCTTCCTGACTTCGTCCTACTATGATTTTTTAAAAAGTGTTCCTCACAGAATTTTTCTTCTTCACTTTTGATTGAATCGAAAGAATCTGTCGGAAAAGATTCAATTTCAAAGAATTCTTTAATTGCATTATCTAAATTTGTCTCAACTGCAACGCAACAATAGTTGGAAGTGACTTCAGTCGGCAATTTTCCCGATACAACATATCCTAATTCTGATTCTTGTAATATTAAATTACCATTAGCTAATCTAATTTTATCTGCCTTAAGTAAATCAAAAAATATATCACTTCCAATTAACATATCTATTTTGCCAGGAATACAAAAGTTTGGATCAGCTAGTTTAACATGATTGGGAATTACAATGTTCGAGATATTTATTTTTTGCAAGGATGAGATTCTTCCGCTTTTTCGCGAATTTCTGCTTTTTTGGTATTTTGAAGAAATTCCGCTTTTTTGTCTTTTTTCTCTCAAAATTCCGGGTTTTTTTTTTTAATTTAATTTTATTTTTATTTATTTTTTTTAACCGCAAAAAAACGGAATTTTCGTAAGAAAATTCCGCTTTCACACAAAGAAAAGAAACCTTCCTATCTTTCGTTTTTGAAAGAAAATTCTGGGAAAATATGCTCGACTGTGTGACTTAACTCCACTGGCTAGAAAACTAGCTGATTCATCTTCTACTGACGAATCAACGTTATATCGGCAAGCTCTGTAAGGATGAACATTCCAACATTCAGTGCCATTCAAAGTATTAAATATTACCTTTTTGCAGAAAACAAAACCTCTGTGGCATATTGCAAAAAAAAAGTGCGTGAACATGTTTAAAAAAAATTAGTTGGAAACGTAAGGTCATCTTGTAGGGCGTATCAAGATGAAGAAATTTAAAAAAAAAAAAAAAAAAAAAAAAAAAAAAGGGAACAAAAACAAATAAATAAACTACATAAAAAAAAGAAACTACTGACAAAAGAGGCAGCTAAAAAGCTGTGTGCAAATGCAACAAAAAAGCAAATAATAAGACATAAATAAAAAAATAAAGCATGATTTACCTAGGCATTCTAGAGATAGTGTAGTCCCGACAACTATGCCAGTAATTAAACAGAGAGATACTAATGAAGACTGTACATAAACTTTAGCCTCTACTGAAAATAAACTTGCAGAGGATGCAAACACATCCTTTATTGAAGAAAAATCTGTCAAAGATAGGAGCCCTCCAAAACAAGGGGTGAAGCATGTTAATGGAGATCTGTTACGAACAAAAGCCATACAAATATAAAAAAAACAAAAGAAAACCATTTCTTTAACAATTAAGGAAATGTTTCAAAGGGTTTCAAATAACAATAATGCTAAATGAATCTGTCATTGTAACTGTACAATATCTCGACCCCTCTTGCTTTATAAGGTGCAAAATCATTGTGCTGTTACTTTTGCAAAAATTTATAAAAATAAAAGAAATAAAACAGAATTCAATATATGATACATTATTATAATTTATAAAGAGCTTACTTTACACAAAAGCACTAAGTGTGTAAAGAGCACTTTACACAATTGCATGAAGCAAAAGAAATTATTTGTCCTTATTTTTATTTAATTTTTGAGCTAACTTTTATCAAAAGTCTATTAAATACAATTCTTCTCAGACTTCTGTTGGGTGTATGTTGAATCTCAGTGATGTACAGGTGGTAAATATGCTTTAATGTCTAATTTTGTATTTTCTGTTGCATCTGATGATGTGTTAAACTTGTTTGTTAACTTTTAATGTGAATGATTTAATAATAATTTAATATTCTTTTTCTTATTTATACATATTGAATTATAAATAATTAAGTTATTAATTATTATAGTGCAATATTTTCATCATGTTGCGTGTTCGGATGTTTTACTTCTTAAAACATCTTTCGCGTATAAATTATGGTGCAAATGTTTTGCTTGAGTATGATTTCAGTCTTTTTGCTTTTTTGCCAATCTCTTCCCTGTTTTTGTGATGGGATTAATGACGTAATGCGAGGAACAATTAAGAATCCGCAGTTGCGCGAATAAGTTTCTTCTTCATTCGAAATATTTATTTTTACTCTGGCCTTGATTTCTTGGCTGTTTCCCCCAATACCAGTAATATATGTTTTGAAATGTTCTCACTTTAAATTCAACAGATTGCAAGCTCTATTACTGAGCAGACAACTGGCAGAAGCAGAATCCAAAAGGCACCGCAATTTATATCTTTCATTTTCACTCTTAACATAAATATCAGCGGTACTTAGAATAACCGATTTTTGTTGCGAGTTATAAGAAATTGAGGCAGTCAGCAAATGTTCAAGATTTGTTTCAACACAGCCAGAAGAATTCTGCGCGCTGTTTATACTACCATCAGATTTGTGAGGCTTAATTGGCGCCGCATGGTCGCCTAGTGTTTCCGCCGTAGTTTGACCTTGATGAAGCATCGTATTATGCGATTTGGAATTGCAAATCCGACATGTTAAAGTACTTCTACAAGGACCCTTATGGGCGTTTAAGCAATTTTTACATATGTTTTCTTTTGTAACATACTTGATTCTTTCATGAACAGACATGTTTTGAAATTTAAAACATCTATATAAAGGGTGAAAATCTTTATTACATAATAAACATTGTTTCATTTTATCTTCTCTACCAACCACAAATGATTTATTAGGTTTGGCGTACTGATGATATTTTGTTTTCTGTTTATCACTGCTACTAAACCCTTTATGATACGATTGATCTTTAGAAAATGACTTAGATGGTACATTTTTATTTACGTATTCTAAGACAAGGCTAAGATTTTCCAAAAAAGTCAAAAAATTATCAAGACCAGGTACTTCTTTACTCTTCAAAGTTATTTCAAATTGTTTTCTAGTTTCTTTGTCCAATTTCTGGAGAATCAAATTTCAATCAATTTATGATCAATACATCAGAAAGATTGTTTCTCTCATATTCTAAAGTTTTTAGTGTTCTTAAATCTTCTGCCGACTCATAGTTTAATTTTTCTAGATTAATTAAACTTAATATTTGAGAATCAACAACCGCTCTCTTGTTTTCGTAACGATCTTCGAGAGCTTTTAATAGCGATTTATAAGTATCATCAGTGGTTTGTATGAGCTTAGCTTCTCCAGTTAATGAAGATTTAAGATAGTATAACTTCTGAGTATTACTCAATCCATCATTATCTTCTATTAAACTAATAAACTGAGATTTAAAGTTACCAAACTATTCATACTTTCCGCTAAATTGCGGAAGAGGAATGTCCGGCAATTTAACACTTAGTAACTTTCCAGTTTTATTTTCTTTAATATTGAGTTTAGTACTCTTATCATCAATATTATGTTTAGAAATGAGGTATTTTAGACTTACCTCCATTTCTTCCAGAGATGTTTCCATCTGTTCTATAGCTTCATCAGTTTCTGTTAAATCAGCTTCTGGTGGTAATTCGTAGTATCGTTTTTGGAGATCAAAAAGCTTTTTTCAAATAGTATCCACCTTCGAGAGTTTTGTTTCTAACACCACTTTATCTTCGGAAGCACTTTGTTTTATGTAATTTTTCAGTTTTGTGACGCTTTGTCTAAGCGCACCACGCAGCCTATTTAATGCCGTTATTTTTGGATCCATGGCTTTAAAAATAATAATCCTTTGTGGCAATCGACGGACCAAATTTATGTTGAGTGTTATTCACAGGAAAGTCGTCGATAGTAGAAAAATAAATTTATTTGACACTCAACATATTGTAAACAATAAAACACTAATTGGGTAGTTTCCTTTCAACTACTTCACCGCTGGAGCGGGTGAATAACAGATAATATTTCCGCAAGGGCGGATAGTTATTAGAATTACCATAGTTCCGCAGGGGCAGATTTTAGATAGTTCACAGGTTAACACTCTGCAAGGGCAGATGATGTGTTTTGATCACCAGATTGAATACGAGCCACAGCTCAGGTGGGTGGCTGCTTTCATTCCGATCTCAGTTGGTAATGGTTGATTAGATGTCGGGGCCAGTAGGTGGCGCTTCAATTGCGCGCTACCTAACATGTACTATAAAGTTAAAATGATAGTAAAAAAAAATATGAAATTATGGCCCAAAAAATAAATGAATAATCTCTTGGGATTTAAAAATGTAAATGACATGTGTTTAATACTTTCATGAAACAATATAAGTGTTGTTAGTTCATTACAACTATAAAAAATATTGTTACAAATTTGTATGAAAAGATTTGTTAAAAGTTCAGGGAAAAAATGATAAAACATTTAAATTGGTACCTTTGGAAAAGGAATTTTTGAATATTATTATTATTGCAAAATTCATTTTCAAGCAATAATATGTTCTGAAATTACTGCCAAAATGTCTCCCTTGAGGGGTATTTGCTTGTGTAAAAAAATTTTGCATGTAAAAGATTTTGCTCATTTTAAACCCACTCATAATTGAGTACTTGGAAGTAAAGCAATACAAAGTAAAGATTTATGTCGGTATAAAGCCCTCATTACCCTTTATTTAAGATCATAATTTAAGTTTCATTTTCTCTAAGACATTCTTTCTTTTAGCAAGCAACGCCATAACAGCCTGTGGCGTTCCAAATCTGAAACAAACCTCAAATCTGCCTCTAAATCAAAGAAAAAGGAGGAGGAGGATGAGAAGAAACAAAAAGTTCCTGAGAAAAGTGAATCTCTTCACCATCTGACTGTAAGCAGTGGCTTTTCACCCCGACCCAAATCCTGGTCACCCAGTGAAGCTGTGGCAGACATATTGTTTCCTTCAAAAAGTATATATGAATAATTGATTTATTATGCCATTAATTTTCTTCTTGTCGTATTTGAAAAACTTGAACCTGAATTTTCTCACCCAACTCTCATTTACAGCAAATTATTTTTTTATCTGATATTAATCAATTAGAGTAATCACCATTAAAAATGTATAAACTGTTTTTGACATGCTATCTGAAAATTTTTTCATATCAGATTTTTAAGGAAATATATCAGTAACTATGACTTGGCTGCTTTTAATCCATTATATGGCAAAACTCTATTATTTCACTTTTTAAAAAATACATTAATATGATAACATGAATGAAATATGAGAGAAAATGCTATTTCTGATTTTTTAAAATTAGGACTGATTAATTAACTTATAATTAGAATTAATTATCTATTTAATTAGAAAATGATTTTTATTGGATTTGTAACTTTTATAGCAGTTAGTTTAACATGCAGATGCAACAATCAAAGCTAAAAAATTACACTGCTTAGGTGAAAATGAAACGAAAACAAGTATCCATAAAAAGGGGACAATCTTAAATAATGGGTTAAACGAACTACATGGGAAAAAAAATAATACTCTATGGTCTCTTGCAGGATTTAATGATAAAGAATGGTTATGAGGGGGGGGGGGGAATTTTAAGCTTGTTTGATGATCTTGTTCTTTCTACTCCTAAAGAAATCGGAAAGTATTTCAGTGAATTGCAATATATATATATATAATATTAATTTTCTAAATAGTGTCTTTGATTCTAATCTAATGTTCCAGTTCAGTCGGGTTTTCTTTCTTAAACAAGGAGATATTATTAACTGGATTTAAATTTGTTTCATTCAAATTTTTTTATAATTTAGTTTAAACAATATAAGTAATATAGTTTAAGTCCAATAAAGAGTTAAATATGTAGAATTATAAAAATGATTTTCTTACACCTCTAAAACTTGAAGTTAGGTTTAGATATTGCAGTAAAATTCATCTGGTCTAAAATGGTAGGGGAAGAAGAAAAAAAATAAAATTACCAATTTTTTTTTTAAAGGAAACTGTCTCAATCCCAGCTGCTCTACTTAGGAAATTGTTTTAAATTTTTCATTACAAAGTACATTGCAAACCTTTTGATTAATTGCTTTGTTTAGTGGAAACTATCAACAGAAAGTATCCCCCCCCCCCACATGCACACTCCATTTCAGTTTCTATTATATTTAGAGGTATTCTGGTTAACTATGACTTTTAGAAAGTGCAAATTATTTCCAAAGTGTTTATAATTTTTAATAACATGATTCTTTTTTTTATTAATCTAGTTTTATACATGTTCTGAATACATTTTTTTTTTCTCTCTGTCTCTCTACCTTTTAGGTAATCATGAAAAGCTATCAAGTGGCCAAACTTTTAGCTCACAGCATCTTGAAAATTTAAATTATAACTTAAAAACTACCAGTTCTCTGAATGACTTTGTGCAGTCCAAAGCAAAACAGAGTACTGAAAATAATAAAAGTTCAGAACTTCTAAATAGCAATGCTCCATTGCCCAGAGTATCATCCATAAAGGACAGAATAAATGAATTGGAATTGCAAGTGACATCCACTAGTGATAAATTAGTGAAAAGTGAACTGAAATCTCCAACTTCTCAGAATCGCTCTGGCCTTGTGTTTAGTTTAGCAAATCAGTTTGAGTCAGGATCTAAGCCTTCCTCACCTGTTGATGAAGGTTTAGCTATGAAATCATCTCTAGAAGATGCAATAGTCCAACCTGTCATGTCCCAAATGAAACCACCTGTTTGCAAACACCATGCAGTTCTTGTGAAGCCTGAGTGG
This sequence comes from Araneus ventricosus, assembly GCA_013235015.1. NCBI lineage: Eukaryota > Metazoa > Arthropoda > Arachnida > Araneae > Araneidae > Araneus > Araneus ventricosus. Next base: position 2,410,360 of record BGPR01000010.1, on the reverse strand, counting down.
CCTGAAGACAGTAGAGCAATGCCAGAATCTGTCCAGCTTAGTGATAGTACACTTCTCCAAAATGTCAAAATTAATTCCAAAATGCCCCATCATATCCAGTCTATTATGAGTGGCAGGTCATCAGATGAATCCTGTGATAGTTCTGCACAAAAAATTGGTGATGAATCCTCTCTTAAAACTAGTCACTCGGCTTTCAAGCCTTTGAATGCCTATACAAACTCCTATTCACGAGGTTCAATGGACAAAAGGCCAAATCAGCTTCAGCAGAATTTGCCTGATCTTTGTCAGTCCACAGTAACTTATTCTAACCTCAGTGATAAGAAAATTGCTGGGATCCAGCTTCCTATCCTCAATACTGAGAGAAATTTAAACATTAATGTGAAGGATGTGAATCAAGTTTTGGAACCCCTTTCGCCCATCAAAAACCCATTTAAAAGCCAGGACAATTCATTGGTCACCTCTTCTCAAGCACATTTGCCTGCAATGTGTTGTGCCAATCATGGAGATATGCAGACTCAACCTAACTATTTTTATGACAAAGAAGATATTCCTTTTACTCCTGGTAAAGTTTTGCGCACCAAGCAGAAGATTGAAGAAAAGAACTTAACTCGAACAACGTCTTTCGATAGTGGGTTTCCTTTACGAACTCGCTCCACGCCGTCCACCCCTCCAGAGTCCGAGTCTGGAAAGCTCATCCGGCGTTCTCACAGTCTCCGTAATGATTGCCGATCGACCATCTCATTTTGTGGCAAGTGGTATCCACTTCCTGCTCTTGCATCTGATGCCCCATTATCTTTCAAGCGGAACTCTCAATGTCTACAAAACAACACTGTGAATCTCAGTGTAAGTACTCCGTCAGTGGTAGAAGCAGTCAACAGAGTGATCTGTGGAACACAGGAAGTCCTCTCCAGTGCCATTCCTTTCATGCCCCCCAAAAAGAAGGAGTCTTCGAGTTCAGATTCTGACTTTGACTTTGGGAGTGCCAGCTCCCTGCCAGACATTGACTCCAGAGACGCAACTAAGAGCCCTCCTACACATCGAGAGAGTCCTGTTCCTGGTCTTGTCAAGCTGCAGCGGGAAATACTGGAAAATAAGGCCACCAAACCTTTTAGTGATAGATTTAGCACTGAAAGTAGCAAAAATAAGAAAGATGCATTAAAGTTACTCCCCTCTGAGCAAGGAAGTTCCCTAGTCATATCCGATGCATCAAAATGTGAAGCTATCAAAGAGAGTGGGATTGTTAAGAGACTGAAAAAAGAACTGGAAGCAAAATCCACTTCAGACATTGGCAAGAAAGAGAGAAGCATGGGAGCAGGTCTCCCGGAAGTGGAAGACACTGAACATTGTGGAAGTAAATTGAGTGTCAATGTATATTCTTCAACAGAAAAACACAATTTACCCCCAGGTTCAGATCCTCCAATTCCTAAATTACGAACATCCCCATGTTCCTCTACAAGAAAGAAAACTACTTTTGAAGAACAGAAAGCTCCTCCTACTCCCCACAGAAAAACCAGTTTAGATCTAAGCTTCATGCAGAAAAGGTTCCCGCTCAATATCAAGTTTGGTTCTCAACCAACAGTACCTACTGTAAAGCCAAATTCTCGAACTACTTTCAGTGTAGAATGCAAAGCCCCATGTGATGTACCCTCTGCAGCCCCTTCTTCTGATCTCCTTGCCAAAACTTGTCTGAGTGATATTCCACCGATTGGATTGCCTAGAAAGATGCGTAAACAACAGGGTAGTACCCATCCGCTAAGTAAACTAATCAAACAAAGGCACCCGAATCCACTTTATAATACTATGTAAAAATGAAAAGCATGACACATTATATTAAAATCATTTGAAATCATCCATTCAAATATTGTATAAACATCTTTTGTAAAATGAAATTTTATATGTTGAAAATAAGTTCTGTAAAATACATACTTAACTCTTAAACAGCATTCAGTAAGCGTTATAGTAGATATGTGTATAAATAGGCCTAGATACAAACATTTAAGTAGTTCTAGACTAAAAAAGATATATAATTCATGACACTGGAAAAGTAAAGTGTGACTCTGGTTTTATTGAAATGAAAATTATTTCACTGCTTTTATTTTGTTTGAAAAATTAACCGTTTAAAATTTTTCAAGTATATTTTAATATTTGTTAATTGTTGAGTTTAGTTTTTGAATAAGCAAACATTATACTTAAAAAAAATTAATAAAAATATTTTAACTGAAAATAAAATCTTGCATTTTGTATTATGATTAAATAGCTTTGATAAATTCAAAAAGAGGACACATAATTATCATATTATAAGAAAAATCCTCGTAATGAAAATAAATAATCAGAGCTTCCCGATATCTTAGCTTTTGATGCATATTTACAATTGCACATCTAACGAGAATACATGCAACTTTATTCTGTTAGTTTGTAGAAATTCATTGTGTGAGCATGTTCTTTCTTGGCCATTTTGCTATCTATTTGTAATTTTGTACTGTAAATACCTGAAAAAAGTTGATATTGTATTAGCTCATCTGAGTTAATTGTGGCAAAGTTATGTAGCGCACATTAATTTAATTTTATGAAGTGCCTTTTGTGCCGATTAAAGTGATCTAGCCTGTAATTAAGTGTCTATATATTTCAGAAGTAATTTTTATATTTTTCTCTGAAAGTGTCAAGTGAAAGATTTTATAGCAAGTGCAAATTTTGGATTTGAAAATAAAACCATATTACTAAATTAATAGCATGCTTAATACTTAATTTTTTTTGTCATAATTAATAAACTTGATGGGTTAAATATTCTCAAAGTATGAAAAATTGCATCTATAATTATGTGTAATTAATGTTTGTATTGATATTTAATTTACTGTGCCTTTGATATAGTTTTACCTTTTCAAAATACTTCCAATTTTTTTTTTTTTTTTTTAAGTAGGATCAATATATTTGCATTTTTGTAACACCAATCCTTTTTGATAATAGATTTTATAAAATATCATGTAGGCCAGTTTTTGTTGCTGTTTTAATTTTTTAAAACAATTTGCCTGTTGGAAAATCATGTATAATTTTCTTCTGGTATGAATGTAATATATAGGAAATGCATGTTCTGAATGAGACTTTTATTAGTGTGATGTACAGGTTTGCTTGCTTTTATGCAAATTTCATCGATGCTCTGTTTGTAAGTAATTGAGAGATTATTTAAAAAGCAGTTGTAATTAAAATAAATTGAAAATACCTTATGTTCTGACCTAGTTTCTGGTTGTTTGTATTATTATTTATTAAAGTTTACATTAAGAAAAGTCTTCTCTTTATGTATCATATTAGAAAATTTATTTTATATTTTCTATATACACTACATCACATACTATAAAAGTGGTTCATGTTTTCTGATAATTCTGAAAAATATTTCAGCAGCTTGTTGGAGAGTTTTTTCACCACAATTCAAAAATGATGAAATCCTTTTAAGTGTGTCTTCTTGATGAAGAATTTCTTTAATCTCCTCACTCTTCATAGCCAGAGTTGATAAATAATACAAAACCTGTAGGATTAAAAAGATACATAATTTTTCCTATATAAAAGTATCTTATATTCATGCACAAATAAAACTGAAGTCGGAAATATTTGTGAAATTAAAATTATGTGTCATTCAAAATGCTGGAAGTATCATTACGATTCCCGTTACTTTATACCAAATGTGTCAAACTGAAAGGCCTAAGTGTATGCAAGCCACAGGAAGAAAAATATCTCAAAAAGTAAAATGGTAATTTTGTCTTGTAACCTAGATCAAATACTTGGCATCTCTTTTTTGTCCCTATCTTTGTTTAAAAATTCTGAATCTTATACAAAAGGAAATGAGCCTCCCATATGTAAATAAGTGCTGCCATTGATATACATTTCTATGTACAAATTTCAAGTGTTTAAAAATTTGTGATGTTATATATTTAAAATTCAGGAGCCTTGACTTCATTGAATCTTGACTGCTAAGGACATTCGATTATATTCATTGAAAAAAATAAAGATCTTATATTTTCTGCACATTTTTGAAGGTATAAATTTTTCAAAAGCTCTGGCTGCCTGCTCAACTCGCATCAGTAATTCAGTTTACTAAAGCGTTTTACAGAAATAATGTTGGGCAATAATCTTGTAACTTCAAGGTTTATATTGGTACTTGATTAAGCAGTTATCTTGCATTACCACGTGTTTCTACCCATTGCTGTCTCATTCTACTATCCATTGAATAATCCTTGAAAATGAGATATAAAAGAAAGTATTCTGTCTTAATGTATCCGTCCCATGTCCACCCAACCGGTAGATCAGGCACAGGAACATGGGGCAGTGTTCTGTCTTAATATATAGCGAGTGTACAAATGGCACATGAAACTAGCAAAATGAAAAGTTTGGTTTTCATTATGTGGTCCTATTAAATTACTATGCATTTAATAAAGAAAAACAAAAGTGATTGAAGGCATTTTCTTGCAATTGTAAAAAAGTGTATTTTTTCAAATGGCTGCTGCCCAAGTGTGTGCAGTATGCAATGCAAAACTGAACTAACTGCTATTCATTGCACAGCAGATTGCTGATAGTGCAAGATTGGGAAAATTCCACATAAAATTTTTTCTGCAACAGTTCTATCTTAAAATTTTTAATTTGGAGTTTGTTTCCTATTGCAGAATTGTATTCAGTTGAGAGTGCATGTTTCAAATAATACACCTAATAATTGAAACTTGTAAGTGAAATGCAATTTGATCCTTCTCTTTAAAATTTGATAATATATTATCCGTTTATTTAAAATTGGTATTTTGGGTTGTCTTTCAGGATATCGTTCTCAAAACTATTTTTAATATTCTGTAGAGTTCTGGCTGCAGTGAGTTACTTGATTGCATCATGATATCAAAATTTAAATACCAAGATCTCTGAACCGAGTTATTTTTACTTGCTCACTTCCTTATGACAAATTTTGCATCTAAGAAACTGAGGATGCATTCTATGCCATTTTGGTAAAATAATGTCCAATTGAATATATAAAGCCTTATACATATTATCGCCAAGAAGTTATCCTTTTACTAAAACCAGCATCAATACCTACCTTCCAACCATTCTTGTTTTCGAGCATTCCTCCATTTGCTGTCGCAGCACTAATCAAAACAATGCATGCCTGGGCAATATCTTTTCAGCTGCCATATTAGCCTCTCATTAACGTTCTTCTATCCATATGATTGATTGGCAAATTTGAGTCTCATGTTCTCAACTATCTATTCAGTAATTTGTATCTCAAGGACACTAACAATTCATTTCACTGGAGAAATGTACTTATAACAAAACTACTCACCTGCACAACTGAGCAATCCAAGGAACATAATAAGGTATCTAATATTTTTAGTATGCTGTTTAAATTTATAACATCAAGAACTATCTTTCCAGACACTGAAAGAATAAACACAAAATAGCTTTTAGAAAGTAAAAAATTAAAAGAAAACATTTTTATCACATATATAATATATAAAAAGAAATGTTTCTTAAAAAAATAAAATACCTGATCATGATTTAGCTTTATCTGCTTAAAAACAATTAACTAGAAAAATTAGAATAAATTGAAAAATAAAATTTTAACTTAACAATAAAAAATTAACTAAACAACAATTAATTTAAACAACAAAAAAATTATTTATAAACAAATTTAGAGAATAAACTTTAGAAAATAAAATTTAAACAATGTTGTAAGTAGCACACAAAATAAAAAACAGAAAACAATATAAATCAATATCATACAAAGAAACTCTGAGGTAATAAAAAAAAAAACTTAGCTTTGTCTGGGTATTTTAGAAAAAATAATTTCATTTGACTTCTGATCAACATAATTATTTAATTATATAGAAATTTTGATGAAACAGCATTATATAAAATTTCAATTCAGCTTTACATAGGAGAATGTAATTTCTGTATTGGAGCTATTTCCAGATGTACATCAGCATGTTAAAATCAAATTTTGCAAAAACATTGATACATCTGAATTTCAGTCAATAAAGGACTAAAACAATAGTACAGATAATGAATATAATTTTCTAATGTAAATTTAGTTCAGAAACAAATATGTAGTAAAATATACTAAAAACCTCCCACACCTAGCAAAATCTTAATGGGATTTTCAGTTTGGACTTGCACAAGGTCAAATTCAAAATAAGTTAAAGAAAAACATCTAATTTACCTGCAATATTTGTTAAGACCCACAAAAGCTCAACTTTTAAACAATCATATTCACTACTGAATATTTGTGTTGCACAAAAATGAAACATAGGTTCCTCTGAAAGATAATAACAAATCTCATATCCTGATGTCATGAATCCTAAACATCGAATCATTGGCAATGCAATCTAGAAATATGATAACATATTTAAATGTTAGGCAAAAGTAGCAAATAATGCAAGAAATGTAAAGACAAGCAAAAAATCTTACCAAAATATCAACTGGAAAACTTGAAATACTTTTATGCAAACAATTTAAAATCATTTCAGCTTCACAATTAGAAACTCCAACATGCTGTGAAGCAGCTCTAATAGAAGGGGGGAAAAATGTATAACATTTTCTAATAAAGAAATAATTTTCCAAGCGATATGATAAATAAAACCTTGTACATAAAAGAGCCAATTGCCACTAAAATGCTGTGACATAACAAAATCTTAGTAAACATTATTTCATCAAAGGGTCATTCCATGTCAAGTGATCCAGAGCTGGTTGCTTGACCATTTTATAATCAAATGATTTTTTGTATGTTGATTCCTTCATAATTAGAGAATCCAAAAAGATTAATTTCTTGAATTTGTTATCTTTTTCTGAATTCCGATGGCAGCCATTTTTGTTTTACAAAACATGCTGATTTTTGCATTTGTAGGGGTTGCATTAACTTGTATTACTAGGAACTGGTGAACCCGAGGTTGATGAAACAAAAACCAGTTTATTCAGGAAGATACAGCCTTTATTATCTCCAGTACACATTTAAGGAAAATTGTATCCAAATGGCAAAAATCAGCTTAAAAGTTTGACTTTAAAAATGACAAATTTTCAATTTTTGAAGGCATACAATTCCCAAAAGGAATATATTCTCCATATTACTTTTGTGGGAATGTGTAGCTATCTTAATGTACTGTATTTACAAAAAATTTCAACCCTGAGATTTGCTTCTTGTAAGAGTTACGGGCTTTCAGAATCCGAAAATTTCAAAAAAAAATCCAAATTTTGACACCTTATATCTTTGTTGGGGCGAAGTTTTAAAATCTGAACTTTTTACAGATAAACCCTCTATAGTGTATTATACGGCTGTAAAAATTTCGTGTTTGATATTTATCTACAAGTCAAGTTAGAGGACTTTAAAAATCCCATAAAAAACGTATTTTTGCCGAAAATGACGGAGCATAAATTTGACTAAGTACAATTTTTAACATTAATAAATTATAATATGATATAACTAATCTTACCTATTACATACAAACTTACCTTTTTTACATGAAGTAGCTTGTGCACATTTTAAATGTATAATGAAGTTGGAAAATCTGAATATGTTTCATGGTCACTTTAGGTTCCACAGTATAATTGAGGCTTCTCTATTCACTATTTTGTAACACAGTTTTTACTATGGTTACCAATGTTAAAACACTTTAAAACTTCAAATAAAAGTATTGATATATTATTTACAACTAACACATCATAAAAGTATTGATATACTATACACTTGAGTCAAGTTTATCGTTCTACCTTGATTTGTATTCATTAAGGGGACATATGACTGTTAAACCTTGAAAATTTTCGATGATATGAAATAAATATATATTATCCTCTGACTTTTCTGAAAAATTTAAAGCAATCCACGTTAAAAGAATTCCCATAATTATGAAGTTCTGAAGGAAAATTTTATCATCTGCTCAACTTAAACAAAGAAAATAGCCGTATTTTAAAGCGCTGTATCTCAAAATGCGTTTTTATATTGCATGCACAATATCTCAAGAACTATTGAATATTTTTACATAAAAGTTTTACTGAATTTGTATTGTGCTATGTTCTACAAATTGAACCTCAATTTTTGTGCATATTTCCTCCAAAGAAGTTTTTTGGCGGTTAGAAAAGTTGAAATTTCAACTATTTTTAAAATTTTATTTTAAATTTGTATAAAAATAGAAATTAAATTTAAGTGTTAATAAATTGTGGTTCAGTTTCTTAAACAAAATGTTTGGATTACTTAGATACCCAAAACATTGTGTTTAGACTAATATTTTATACGTAATCATTGGTGCAAGGTAACTATCTCATTTTTTCTCCAAAAAATTATACCCATATTTATTACTCTCTCAAATAAATACATACCAATATAAAGGTTTGGAAATGTGTGTACTATAAGAGAAAGAACATATTTTTCTAGAAAAAAATAAGTGAATTTGTGAATTGCACTGTTTCAGAGATATAATGTATTGAATTTGTCAGTTTCGGGGGGGCGGGTGTTTTCGAGGTTTAAGAGTCGTATGTCCCCTTAAGTTTTGATATTTCTTCACTTAGTTTTGAGGAAATGTTATGCGTCTTTTCAGTAGTTGTACTTCTAAGGCACTTATTTTCCTTAAAACATTGTTCATGGGCACCCAAGTGTGGTCTTTCTCCTTTTTCTTAAAAGCTGTCCTTGTTCCGGCAGGGATGATAAAATGTTACAAGCACATCTTTATTTATAACACTAATGTCATTCACCTCCACCAGCCACCATTGACTATCATATACACTTGCAATAGAATCTCTTGCGTGAAATGTTATTTATACAGCTTTTGTAGTGGAATGAATTTCATATTCCGTAGCTTGTGAAGTAATGAAGCACTTCAGGTTAATCTCTGACACAGGACCAAAACAATGAAAACTCCTTGTACCAGTAATTGCCACAGAGTTTTCAAATCGGTCAAGTAGTTTATTGTTATGATGTTGAATGATTTTTTCATCTTTTATGTAAGTGAAGGCGATTCCTTTTAAATGTTCTTGACAAAATTCAAACATTTCTGCTGGTAACAATATTTGGTTAGTGTACGGTTGCTGCAGACTTGCTTTGGTTTGTTGAAGTCTATCTATCGCATAAATTTGTGAACAGGTGTGAACATCCACACATTTTGTTGAATAAGTATATTAGGCCTACTGCATTTTAAGAGATTATCTTATAAATAGAAACATGATGTAATATAATGTTATAACTTAACAGAATAAATACAAAGTAAAATTAATGCACCAAATGGTGAATTAATTGAAAATATAAATGCCATAAGAATTAATTTGATAGTTTGAATTAATTTGAATTGTAATTTTAATTGCAGATATTACCTGAGGTCATATTATAATTTATTAATGATAAAAATAATATTTAGTCAAATTTATGCTCCGTCATTTTCGGCAAAAATACGTTTTTTATGGGATTTTTAAAGTCCTCTAACTTGACTTGTAGATAAATATCAAACACGAAATGTTTACAGCCGTATAATACACTATAGAGGGTTTATCTGTAAAAAGTTCAGATTTTAAAACTTCGCCCCAACAAAGATATAAGGTGTCAAAATTTGGATTTTTTTTGAAATTTTTGGATTTTGAAAGCCCGTAACTCTTACAAGAAGCAAATCTCAGGGTTGAAATTTTTTGTAAATACAGTACATTAAGATAGCTACACATTCATACAAAAGTAATATGGAGAATATATTCCTTTTGGGAATTGTATGCCTTCAAAAATTGAAAATTTGTCATTTTTAAAGTCAAACTTTTAAGCTGATTTTTGCCATTTGGGATACAATTTTCCTTCAATGTGTACTGGAGATAATAAAGGCTGTATCTTCCCGAATAAACTGGTTTTTGTTTCATCAACCTCGGGTTCACCAGTTCCGAGTAATATAAGTTAACGCAAACCCCTACAAATGCAAAAATCAGCATGTTTTGTAAAACAAAAATGGCTGCCATCGGAATTCAGAAAAAGATAAAAAATTAAAATTAGTCTCTTTGGACTCTCTAATTATGTAGGAATCAACATACAAAAAATCATTTGATTATAAAATGATCAAGAAACCAATTATTTTTTTTCTGGATCACTTGACATGGAACGACTCCAAAGCATTTAAAATGTTATTACTAACTGCCTTGATTTCAGATTTTAGACTATGATACATAAAGTAAAAATAATCAAATATGTGCTTGCATAATTTTTGAAAGCACAAAAAAAAGTTGAATTATTAAAAGTGTAAATAGAAAAGATTTATAATAATTGTATACTTTATGAGTTTATTTAAAGAAAATTTGGCTGTCATTATACATTAGGGTGTTTCATTTTTCCAAAGATATGATTTTCATATGACTTTGCTTATGCCCCGAGTCTCAGTGATGTAAAAGATATATATGTAAAATTTCAAGAAGATTGGATAATATTAGGGGTTGCACACATTGATCACTTTTGTGAAATTTCTAATATTGAGGTGCTTTGTACTAATGGGCTTCTCATGTATTTCTTTCATCTTTTGAAGGTAGCTGAACTTTAAAATGGGAACCAAAAGTGGAATTTGGCTGCTAGAAAAGATACCTAGTAGCGAGTTTTTAGGAGCTCAGCTCCCTTCAAAGGAGCAAGTAATTTTAGTTTTTATTTACCATCGCAAGGAAATGAAAGAAACACTTTCGGATGTTGCTAAATCTACCAGTACTAAACTACAGGAAGTGTGGAGGAAAGCAAATATCCCTAGCCGAGTTTTTGCCTCCAGCAATGAAAAAATTACTTTCAAGTTCTAGATTAAAATCTCTTGATCAGACACTCACGTCTACTTAGGATCAAGAACAGCTCTCTATTCGACAAGCAAATACTTCATTTATAGAAACTGCAAAGAGCCTTGACCACGATGTTTCAAAAATTTCCGTATCTCCAGCTACCGTTTACTGAGTTCGGACGATCAATAGGAATAAAATGGCAAAGAAAATCGAAGAGACACTCATTGAAAATCCTCCTCATTTGGTCTTGCATTTGGATCGTAAACTGTTGCCCATGGGAGTGTCAAAACTTTGGAAGATATAGTTGCAGTTCTAGTGACTGGCAAAGATTTTGAGCATTTGCTTGGCGTACCTGTTGCCCTGAAAGGCACTGGTGAGCAGATGGATGAAGTTTTTATTCGGGAAGTGGACCGATTTGGGCTAAGTGACAATATCGTCGGTTTATCTTTTGATACTACAGCATCTACTACAGGACTGATCCAAGTGGCATGTACCAGAATTGAAAGGGAATTCGGACGAACATTGTTGTGGTTGGCTTGCTGTCATCACACCCGCCCTGCACCCAATCAAACTGGTGTAATAATCTAGGTTATAGGTACCGGGGGTGCAGGCGGCGTTATGTTATGTCATCACACCCATGAACTAATATTGAAAGGAGTGTTGTGGCATACCATCAAGTGGTCCTGACATACAGATTTTTTGGAAGTTCCAAAGTCTGTGGACTTCACTTGATAAGAAGTCATATATGACAATGCTGGATGAAGAAAGTCCCATTGAAGGCTTTCTAGAAGAACAACGAGTGAAAATGGTTAACTACATCCAAAATGTCCTAAAAGACGGAAGTCCAAGAGAAAACAACAAAGAGTTATTACAACTCTCACTCCTGTACCTAGGAGGTTGGTCTAAAAATGAGTTCAGTTTCAGTATCGCAGGGGCTCTGCATCAAGCAAGGTGGATGGCTAAGGCAATATATATACTTAAAATTGTCCTCTTCACTAAACAGTTGAATATGCCTCAACGAGAATTGAAAGGAATGAAACGAGTTGCACATTTTGTCAGCCTCATATATGTTTGCTTTTGGCACGAGGCAATTGTAAGTCGATGGGCTCCAAAGAATGATTTGGATATGCTACAGCTTCTGAGCACTTACCCAGATGCAGATGTAAAATAAAGGGCTCTCACAGCTGTTAACAGACACCTTTGGAATCTGTCAGAAACAAATGTAGGATTGGCTTTTTTGGACAAATGTATTACTGAGGCTGATAAAGAAAATATGAATAAAAATTTAGAAACCAAACCTGCAAAGAAAAAGGAAATTAAACGATTAGAGGGTAAAAATCTATTTTTTGAAGGAAAAGATATGAGCCATTTCGTTACTAACAAAGCAAAGACGTTCTTTGAATTGTTTGGGATCCACATGACAGAATACTGCAGTGATTCTCTAAGAAGTCATGTGAATGCTCTTAAGGCAGTCAATGATACTGCAGAAAGAGAAATTGCTCTGATAAAAAAGTTGAACAAATCGGTTAGGGATGAACAACAAAAACAATTCCTGTTGAGGGTATTCGACTATCACAGAAAAGTCGTCACCAAGCGAATAAAAGAAAGAATTACATCGTTCAAAGTTGATTAATATAACATATGCTTTGCCTATAATACTACCTATTAATCTTAATGTCTAGTTTTAATATTATTTTAAGTTTGTGATTTCTAGTTTTCCCAATAAAAGAAATTAATATTGAAAAATCGTATTTTTTGCCTACTTTTACAAAACTGATCAAAGTGTGCAACCTTTAAATATTATCCAGTCTTCTTGAAATTTGGCATATATATCTTTCACATCACTGAGACTCGGGGCGTAAGCAAAGTCTGCAAAAATTTTACATGTTATTTTTTGCATTACAAAATGAAACACCCTATTTTACATGCCTCTTCAAAACAGATATCAGTTTAGAACAAAATTCAATATCTGATAAAACAAAATTTTACTTAAAAGCTATTTAACTTGTTAATTGCCATAAGAATTATATCTAATTTGTAAAATTTTGGCAGCGTGCAGCTCCCCCCCCCCCCAAAAAAAAATCAAATTATATGTTAAAAATATATGATGTTAATATGCTAAAAACTAATTAACACTTACTTAATAAAAAAAAATTCCATTGCTGTTTCCAGTGTATATATTCTTAATAAATGTTGATAAGAACTTGGCGCTGCTTACAAAAAAATTTTGCCATTAAAGATTGGCATTTGAAGGTTATAAAAATTTGTCATTACCTAAAATAAGACTGAAATGCTCACTCTAATGTGATATTTATTTTAGTGTTTATTTTTGGCAGTCACTGAATCGGGTTAGGATTTTTTTTTAATAGTATTTATTTATTCTTATTATGCTCAGAAACAAGAAGTGTCCACAGGGAGTGTCCATTTTTAAGAGTATTGAAGTAGTTAAACTGTGTTGGTATGATCTCTGAAAAACCAAATTAATGTTTTTGAAAAAAGGAAAAATATCATTTTCATACATATTGCCATGTCCTAATATTCAGCAAAATTTATATAAGTATGGCTTACTAAAGCAATAAACTGCTTGGAAAAAATTTCATTGGGATACAACTATCGGAAGAAAATATCAAACAACAAAATTCAAAAGAGAGGACTGAGACTGATTATTTTTGCAAGCAGTAAGTTATATGATGGTTTCTCCTGTGTTAAAACACTAGCATGACACTCGAGAAGATTTCATCAAAATTCTGCTTTAATACTACTACTACTAAACCCATACACATTAGTTTGTAGTTCAGCTTTGGGACAAAATGTAAATGCAACTCAAACAATTATAAATTACTTAAGATGTGTTTACATAGATGACAGTTACTTATTTTTTAAAAAATAATAAATTTAATAATATGTTTTAAAAAGACTTTATTTGTATACTAAAAAATAAATTTTTATTTTAATCATTTTCTACTTTTTAGTCTTGAATTTATAATTCATTATTGTAAATATTATGCAATCTTCGAATAATTTTTTAAATCATTCATTACCAGGTGGCACCACTAGTATGGAATCAAAATTTATTTAAATTAATAAATAAACTGATAATTCACTTCTGAAAATATTAAAATACGTATTGCCATTGAGAGAATATAAGTGTACAAAACCTAAAAACTCTAACATGTCAGGAAGAGAGTAAAAAATCTATTGCAAAACTCCATCCTTACAAACATGAAACAAGTCAACTTAAATGTAAAAAAAAAAAAAATGTGTATTATAAAAAGAGATAGTTTCATTTGACAATTATAAAAAGGTTCAGACAACAAAATGTATTGGTGAAATAGAATGTATATAAAAACATGATCTGAAGTAAAAAAAATTCTCACTTAATCTTTATTACAAAACAAAATAAGAGAAACTTCACATTTAAATCAATACAAAAAGAAATAATCTCACTTACAAGTAATAAATATTGGATAATGTGAAGGCAGTATTATGAAGAATAACTTTTTCAGTACCATTTTGATGTAACAGATTTAATAAATTTTTGAAATTCTCAGATTCAGCAAAAATAATGGAGCTAGAAATAACAGAAAAGATAAAGTAAGTTAGTTAAAAGTATTTGTTAGTTTTAATTTTTATTTAATTATTTATTTTGCCATAAACAGCTCACTTTTAGCTAAACTTATTAATTTTATTTTACTTCTAACAATGTAATATTTTGTTCTTGTACACTGTAATAAAATATCACATCTTAACTATACCTTAATTAACATATTAATTAAGGCACTTTAATTAATATAATTTAGTTACAACTTTTACAAAATTATAGCTAATTTGTTTATAAACAAGTTTTTTACTATAACTGTTTTAGAATAATAATAATAAATATCCTCTTTAATTCTGAAGATAAAAAACTATAAAACTTTTGCAAACTGAGTATATGCACTAAATTAATGCAAAACTTTCCATTTTCATCTAAAAAGACTAGAATAGAAAATAAAATAAACACTACAAATAAAAATGTATTTTAAAATATGCATATGTGTATAATAATTATCACAATAAATTATCATACCCTAAATCTGGATCTCCATATTTTGTACAAGACCGCAGTGCATGAACGGCTGATCTGACTACTTCACTTGAAGGTGACTTAGAAAAGAAATCAAAAATATGCATTACACATAGTGTTTGTTCCAATAATTTTTAAATGCACCATAAAAAATAAGTTAAATCAAAAATAAAATAAATTTCTACAATAAAATTGCTCATGCTTTCTCAAAAAGAATATTGAATAAGATACAAATGAAAAACAAAATAGTATCATTTTGGAGAGGACTTATCATTAAAATTATTTATAATTGAGGACCAGAAACAATAATATAAAGCTCAAATCAGAATCAAGAATTTAGTTTTCATGAAAGTTTAATGGCACTATGTTCGGCAAAATATTGTTAAATTATATGGCAAACTCTTCAGTTAAAACACTAGAGGAAAGCAAACTAAATTAAATCAAAAATTTGAACACATCTTTTAACTTTAAAACACATATTAAAGTTAGAATAAATAATAAAATATTCATAGAATGTTATACAAGCATGCATGCATCTAATTCTATAAACATATGAACAATTTACAGAAATGAAGTAACGAAATTACACTGGAACCATATTTTTTATTTTATCTCTTTATTTTTAAGAAGAAAACTTCATCTTGATGATTATTTTATAATTATAGAGTGCAAGCATGACCAGGAATCAAAGTGGAATGCTTTAAGCACAGCATCCAAAACAGAAAAAGGAAAGATGGGTGACATGCCTTCGCCTTAAATACTTCTAGAAAAGGGGAAAATCCTGAATAGGGGCTCTCAAAAACATGCATCTTCTAGCGACTCTTTAAGTTAAAGTGAAAGATCCAGAAGTTCACTACAATAAAGGGATCACTATATCCGATTTTTCAATTATTGGCTGCACAACACTTGCTTAACACTCCTTAAACACATTTTTGTGTTGAAAAAATTAATTTCACTGAATAGCAATTGAAGAGCTGAGTGGATGAATATGTTAAGTGACAAATTTAAAAAAAATTGAGATAGTTGGGCAAAAGAGCACGTTGAAGTCTAATTTAAATATAGGAAGTTCATTAAATCTGCAAAGTAAAAAAATAAAGAAGTTATCAGTGGATGAACATGTTAAGTGCTTGGTCTCTTGCTTTTTCCTCATGGAAGAACATGTTAAGGGCACTTAACATCTTCTTCCATGAGAAATTTGTTAAATATGAGTAAAATAACATCTGCTTCCATTGAAACAGAATCATTTTCTGCATGGGAAATAGTATTAATGCAGACGTAAATATTGAGAAGAGAATTCGAAAATAGAAATCGTTTGCTTTTAAACGAAGTTTTTGCAATAATTCTTTGCAATTTTTCTATGTGGACTTCATTGTGAGTTATACATCAAGCCGAACTGCATTGCGTAACAAAGGAAAGAGCAATTAACAGTAAGTAAAAGAACTTTTTGAAACTCATGATTTTTTTTTTTTTTTTTTTTTTTTTTGAATAATGGTTTACTTCAGTTAACAAAATTTACTCTTATGAATTTGTACCAGGAGACTAACTATTTTTTTTTTACTTAAAAAAATTTTCCATTGATCACTAATTTAGTTTGTTCAGCTATTTGTGTTTTTGCTTTTTTTTACAAATTTTTATTTAACTTGAATTGTTTCATGTATGTTAACAACAATATTAAAAACGATGTTTATTTGATTACAACCTTAAATACCACATTCACTTCCATGTTCCCAAGACAGTGATAAGACTGCTTTGAAGAAAGATTCACAGGTACCACTAAACTCTTCAGTACAAAATCTATTGAATAGGGAAATTCATGGCAAGTGAAATATTTTTATAAAAGTAAATCAAGTTGAGATAATATCATAAAATATATGCATGTAATAATCTCACTTAATTGTACTTTAAATTCTAATATTATATATTTTAAAATTTTAGTACAATATTAATATTCCGAAATCACTTTTCTTAAACTCCAGTTTCGTTTTTTTTTTTTTCCCCTCGCGCTGGAGATATAATAAATCTCACGCTTTGGCATATTTATTGCTAAAAGAACCCACAGAAAATCATGACATCGTCTTCTTGGCAGCAGAAATTTTCCTAAAACACTTACATAATTTACTAAAAATAACTATTATTCCCTTCACTTTCATCACATGTCTATATGTTAATCCCCTATCTGAGAGAACGCAGGGATTTTCAGCTCGCTTTGAACTTGAAACTTCATACGAGATATACGTATATTTTGCCACTCTCCCATAATAAATAAAAAATAGTTAATAACTCGGCCTGTTCCTTACTTAACGACTACAACAACGAAATCATTTTATACATTTATTTTTTAAAATCATTTTTAAAAACTACACTCTTATTATTGAGCTGAAAAGCAGATTTCCTTATTTTAATTATTTTCTACTTAGTGTTTTATTTAGAATTTATTGTTATAGGTATTATGAAATATTATAATATTTTTTTCTCAAATTATGGAACGAAAATTTACTTATGTTAAGCAATCAATTGATAACCGAGTTCTGAAAATATTAAAATAGTTTACGGTCATCAAGAACACACAAGTGTACAAAATTTCAAATTGCACTAGTAAGTGAATGAAAAATGAATTTTAGAATTCTATTTTCACAAAAAAGAAAGAAAAAAAAAAAGCATGTTAAATGAAATTGTAAAAATATGATGATAAGGTTTATGACCACCAAAGAATTAAAACTTCAAAAAATTAATATTCTTAATTTTATTGTTTCCCAAACTTACATATTATTTCGTGATCTTCTTGTGTGTTTGTGTGCTATTTCAACATCCAATTTGCTTTATTTTCATTGTTCAACTTGTGTTGAAAGTATATAAAGCTTTATAGTAATACAATTTTGCCAATTCATTATTATTTGTATGTATTTAATCTACCACTATTACGTTGTACAGAAAGTAAAATGCACTTAACATGTTCTTCCATGACTAAGCAAATGAAGTTTTTTGACGCGTACATGGAAGAACATGTTAAGTGCAGAAGATTATTAATTTTCTCTATAATTAAAAAAGCTGTAACTATGTCAATAAACATAAAATATTTTGAATGCTTTCTCGTCACAAAAGTGCCGGAATTGCAATAATTGAGTGAAAAAATAAAAAAATGTAACCTTTAAACTTTAAACCTCATTTTCAGAAATTCACTTAATTGTCACTTAACATGTTCTTCCACTCGGCTCTTCAATTGTTAACAGGCTATAATAAATTAAAATAAATATTTGTTTTTAAAAAAATATAGAGCGAAATTAATTGTACTTGCATTTATTTCTCTTAAGTATGAAAACAAGCTATGAATTTTTGTTTAAAACACCTAGATGTCAGACACATTTCATGAATCTCCTTATCAATAATTAAAAATGAGAACATAAGAAAAATGATTTATCGGGTTTCAAAACACTGTATATTGAGAGGTATACGACCTACAAAGAAGGGTGATACATGACAAGATACATACACTCCCCAAGTTTAAAAGCCCACCTCGTGGCTCACTAGACGGCAGGCCTGTAGCAGCACTGTACAAGATGGCGGCAATGCAGGAGAAGAGTTTTTGTGCATCGGAATATGCGAAGTGTTCTTTGGTTACAAGCATTCAGCATGCATTCCTACACAAATACGGAAAAGTTGTACCTGGTCACCAAAGCATTTTGCATTGGTTTCGGCAGTTTTGTTAAACTGGTTGTCTGTGTAAAGGGAAAAGCACGGGGCAACCACATGTCTCAGAGGAAATCACGGAGAGCGCAAGACAGAGCTTTGTGCACAGTCCACAAAAATCAACCATTCATGCCAGCTGTGAACAGGGTGCGTAGTGAGAAATTGCTGCAAAAATTAAGCACTTTTAAGGACTTTTTAAGCACCTTGGCCAAAAAAAAATCAAGCACCTTTGTAGATGCATGTATATGTCGACCCACGTAATTTCTAAGCTTATGATGATTTCTGTTTTATAATAATGCATAGTTTTTATTCAAAATTTAAAAATATATTTTTTAAATTTAACTATGTATTTTTTTAAATTTTAATATTTATTTCTATATTTGCACAACGTCTTCTATTGTAAAATAAAGGATGTATTTTCGATTTTACAAAAAAAATAAAAATAATAATACAAATTGTCATTATCAAAAATTAAATCAACTTTCATAAGATTAATAAAAATCTGTTACCTTTTTCAACATTTCTTAAAATGAACAAATTACCAGTTAATTTACCACTTTGGGATAATCATTCCAGTATTTCAATATACAGCGCTACCCATTGTTGAAGTAAGAGGGAGCATAAAAAAAGGTCATTAATAGTCCAGTCAATGAAGGGTTTGAAAAAAACATTAAATCATATAGTTTTGAAAATCGGTACACATGTCTGTGATGGTCTCCTGATGAAAGTACAAAAGAGAGTAAAATTCTCTACAAAAATATGCTTTTATTTTTCTTCTAGCTTTAATGGTTTATGAGATGATGGGTCTCAAAGTTTGCCGCCATCTTGGATTTCATACTCCTTTCTTAAGTGTTTTTTAATATCTCGAAAACTATTTGATTTGCAAATTCCTTGTAATCAGCAAATTAATGAGCGTAAAATTCCTTACAAATACATGCCTTTATGTTTCTTCTATCTTTAAGAGTTTCCGAGGTAATGAGTCTCAAAGTTTGCAACCTCTTTTTCTCAGTTTTTCTTGAATATCTCGAAAATTATTTAATTTTCAAACCACAAATGATACAACAAATTAAAGAACGTAAAATTCCCTACAAAAGAGTGCTTTCATTTTTGTTCTAGTTTTAATAGTTGCTGAGATAGTGGGCTTCAAAGTTTGCTACCATCTTTGAATTCCATTCACTTTTAAAGTTTTTCTTAAATATCTCAGAAACCATTAAAACTAAAAGAAAATTAAAAGCATGTATTTGTAGGGAATTTTACGCTCTTTAATTTGTTAAGTCAAATGTAATTTGAAAACTGAATAGTTTTCGAGATATTAAAGAAAAACTTTAAAAAGGGGGTGGTGAAATTCAAGATGGCAGCGCGAACTGCACTCCCAGGACCGCGGACTTTTAGTATGTTCAACAGAAGCCTCTCGTGAACATGTGACCAAATTTTCAAAACAATACGATTTAATGGGGTTTTTTTCACAACCCTTCGTTGACTGGACTATCAACTAAGATTTTGTTACAAATCCATCCGCTTGGAGACAAGTTATCTCAAAAACTATTAAAGCTAGAAGAAAAATAAAGGTATGCATATGTAGGGAATTGTACGCTCTTTAATTTTTTTAAGCAAATATGATTTGAAAATTGAATAGTTTTTGAGATATTCAAGAAAAATTAAAAAAGGGGGATGAAATCCAAGATGGTGGCAAACTTTGAGACCCATTATCTCAGAAATTGTAAAAGTTAGAAGAAAAATAAAATCATGTATTCATAAGGAATTTCAAGCACTTTAATTTGTTAAATCAATTGTAGTTTGAGAACTGAAGAGTTACCGACATATTCAAGAAAAACTGAAAAAGGAGTCAAAATCCAATATGGTGGTACGAGCTCCCCCCCAGGACCGGGGACTTTTAGTATGTTCAATAGGAGTCCCTCACGAACATGTGTACCAATTTTCAAAACTATATGATTTCATGTTTTTTTCATCCCCACTTTGGGCCTCCGTTGACTGGACTATAAGCATTATCTTAACATGTGTTGACACCCCTGGATCTATCTCACCCAGGATTCCTTCCCCGAATTCTTCCCTTTCATCGGTTTTCTTTCTAAATACATCCGGTAAACAAAGCTTTACGACTATCCTTTCGATATCGTATTCAACGTCTGGGGAAACAAAAAAAAAAGAATGTTTTCTTTGCACTTATCAAGAAAATTAAGCACTTTTTAAGAACCATTTTTTCAAAATTAAGCACTTTTAAGGTGCTTAAAAATTTAATTCAAATTTAAGCACTTTTCATGATGCTACGCGCCCTGGTGAACTGGGCATTCCGCAGAAAACAATGTGGAATGTTTTGCACTGGCGTTTGCATTTCAAACCCTACCGTTTGCAATTGTTACATGCATGACTCTTCATGATTTTTGTACCCGAATGCAGAAAGCTATGGAAGATGATGATGACTTGGCGGGCACATTGATATTCAGCGATGTAGTATGTACCAGAAACTTGGCAAGTGTATGTATCTTTTCATGTATTACCTGTCTTTGTATGTTGTATACTTGTAAATAAACAGACCTTTGAAAACTCATGAATCATTTAGGCTAACCCTGTATTTTTATCCACAGTTTCTGTTGCAAAGAAATTTCCAAAATGTTCACAGCAAATTGAAGAATCTGGACTTGCATCACCTTCATCTTCCATATCTGAAGATGAAGCATCAATCAAAACTTTTTTTTTTTCTTTTATGAGAAAAACTATATCTTCACCACTTGGTGCAACAGATGTAATCAAGTCACATCGTAACATTCAAAATGTTCAATTTCGCTTTGAGAAAAAGCATCGATTCAATGCTTTTCTAACTATTTCACTTGAAAGTGGTAATTTTGGTTTGCTATATTCAAATTCCTTCTGTTTGAAGCTCATTACAAGAATTTGAAAATATATTAGTGTCAAAGGATTTTGTTTGGGACCATTTTTAAAATTAGTTATAACCAAGGCTTAGTTATACTAGAATTTGACTGTACATGTATAAAACTGCTTACCTTTAGTAATGTAAACAATGCAGGCATTAAACCTTGAGCTTTCAGTAAAGAAAAACAGTCATAGCAATCATCTGTCAGGTTTCCAGCAGCCCAAGCACTTTGAACCTATATTCAAATCAAAGTTGAACATAATTTAATTATTTCACATTAATTAGCACAAGGTATTTTTTCAAAATATATTTAATATTAAGTAATACATCATTTCCAATTTAATAAAATAATTCATCCTATATTTTTGAACAGTTCATATCCAGTATTATGAAGCTTTACAGATTAGATAGATAGATAGGTTTGGCACATAATCCCAACTAGGATTTTCCACCATACAAAACAGAAATTTACTTTTATTTTTCCATTTCAAAGTATAAGTCATGTTTTTAGATTAAAACATAGGATATATAAAGATTACCCTGCCCTGGCCTAGGACATGCGGGGAAAATGTGCTACATCTCACTCCAGATTGAACAATGCTTGTTTTACAATTTTCAAAGACAGGAATCAACAGTTTCACTGGATGGCAATAAGTCTAATTCTTTAATAAACAGTTCATAAAAAAGTCCTCACAATGAGACATGAGTATCAGCATTATTTATCAAGTCTTTTAAACTCATTGGTTGCCATCCACTAGGCCAATTGCTTCTGTATGAAGTCCAAATTTTGCAGTCTTTAATTACGTGAAGCACAGATCCTGTTTCTTGGCCGCAGAAATATAGCGACGTTTTTTTCAAAGAATCTAGCCTGATATTCTCTAGAAACAAAAAAGGTGTCAAAATTTAATGTATGTAGAAATCGCCATATAATCTATCCACGTTAACTTTATCTATTAGGTTTTTGGTCCATTGCATTTAAACGCAATGTTTTTTACCTATCGGGCGTTCCAATGATTTTGCCACAATTCTTTTATAATTTTATTTCTTATCTGGTTTCTAGAGGGAACAAAAATAATATTTTCATCTGAAATCAATGTTGCCTCCTTGGCTATCTGATCAGCACGTTCATTCCCAAAGTACCACATGTGTGCTCTAATCCAAGTCAAGGTTATTTTTCCCTTGGTTATTCTCACGGTTATCCCAAGTCCCAAGGTTATTCTTTTATATTACTGATTATCTCGCTGGCTTCTTCTACAGCACTTAAAAACATAGGATAAGCAAGAATCGTGCTTTTCTTGTCTTTTTGTCATGAGTTTACAGAGTATGTTTGAGAACACTTTTCTCAAACATGCAAGCATTCTGAAATTTATATTTTCCTATCCTATCCTTTTGAAGGAGGAGAAGCTGGTTTATAAAAACAATCCCTCCCCTTTAACAAATTATATTTACCTTTCCATTACTAAATTACATTGAAGTATGCAATTTACAAAGAGCCAGTACATTGCTCATTATAAAGATTTTGGAACAAACAGAAAACACACCATAAAGTCTACACAAAATAAAAGTATAGGAATTTGTAAATAAATTATTAATTTGAAAAATACTAATTATTAAATTATTCAATAAAAAAATATTAATTGTTTTGATCAGCCATCAGATAGGATTACTAAAAGTTTTTCTTTAAACTTAATTACTCCTTAAACTCAAATTTCAGATTAGTAGCTGCAAAAGGATCAATAACACAAACAAAAATAAGTAAAACTTTTAGCGTCAAAAATAATGTATTATCACACATGAATATTCTTTTCACTTTATGAGTATTTCTTATAAAAATATAAAAGAAAAGCACAAACAGCATCTTCAATAAAAAATTCTCCTCACCTGCAAATAGCAACTTCCACTACCAATGAAACACACTAAATATGGACCAGCTCTTTTTATTATGCGCTGTGCTGCTTTGTGTGAACCACAGGCAAGATTTGTCAGACAAGCTGCTGCTTCCAACTGCTTACTAGCATCTTTTCCAATGAAGATGCTTATTAATGCATCAAAAGCCCCATCTACCCTGCAAAAAAAGCACATTAAGAAAATTTAAACGAATTTTAATGTTCATTATGCAATACAAAATTATAATAATTTGATAGTCAATGAGAAAATGATGTACCCAAATGAAAAAAAAAATAATTAATTACACTTATATTTTCACATCTATTTGATGCTTATTTAATTGACTGAATAAAGTTTGATTTTTAACAATGGAATTCAGTATTTACAATGGTATTTTCAATTATGAAAAGAATTGACAACAATTAGTCTGAAAAGTTCCAAGTGCAAATGAAACTGAGCTACAAATTATACTTCAAAATGGCGAAGCTAGCGCAACAAGAAAAAAAAAGTAAAAGTTTTTCTCAACTACCTGGGATTTTAAATTAAATATGGTTATAAAATGCAATAAACTTTATTAACATGACTCTATTGCAACAGTATAGCTTTAAAAAATGCTTACTTTTCCAGTTATTTTAAAGTATTAATTGTAAGGAAAATCATTAAAACTTAATTATTCTCATATGTCTCTCTCTATTCTATTCAAATCTTTATCATATAGAAAATAAAAATGCAATTAATTTTTTTTTTCCACCAAAGCTAAAGAAAAAAAAATCATCTGTAAAAGTGAATATAGGAGAAGAAACCAATCACACATTTTATTAAATGGTACATTTTATACAAATAAATATATATACTATGTAAAATCAGATTTCTATATACCATATATCTTGAATAGTGAGAAAGGAAATTATCAGAAATACTCGCAAAATTTTGATTTCAGAAAAAGAAGGAGTTAAGCTTTTTGCACACAGGTGATTAATGCTACCACATTTTTAAAAAAATGAACAGATAATTTCTATAAAATGATGATAAATGGAAATTAAAATAACACACCTGAAAAATGCTTCTGCACGAGTCGAAGTACAACAGTTATTTTTTATAGCCTTTAATGTATCTAAACTTGGCTTTTTTTCCTTCAGTCGTAAAACTAATTCTTTAAACTGAAAATATATAAAATAATACAGCTGAATATAACAAAAAATAATTAAAGGAGTATAACTTAAAAAGAATGAATTGAAGTATTTATTATAAATATCATTGCAACTATTCAATACGACAGCAAGTGCGTACTGTTATTGCAAAATTATGTAGTCAATATTTGCTTATATGCCAGTTACTTAGATTTATAATTAAAAAATAACAGAAAGTAAAATGATTTTTTTTTTTTTGCATCTATATAAAATTTCTAATTGAAACTTAAACTGTTAATTAATTCGTAGAAAATAAGCATTACTATGAAAACATAGTAAAATTTTCTCATACATAAAAACACTTGCCTATATATAAGAATCAATAAAGCTTTAAAACTAAAATGATACAAATTAAAGGACTTATTTTGAAATGAAGCTTAAAGATGCCAAATGGTTTGTTCAATAATTGAATTTATTTATACAATACATTTTACTCTTACCTCCTCAAGAGTGATGTCAGCAACTAATTCTTTCACTTCTTGTAAGCTAAGTCGTTGCTGTTTGAAACGTGCATCTCGATCACCTTTCCGAGAAGCTAAAAAATGTAAGTACTATATAATGTTGAAGAAATAATTTGATAAGCATGTTTTTTATACATCAGAACAGAAAAATAACATTCTAACTAGAAAATCATTTAATCAAATCATTTGTTAATAGGGGACATAGTGTAAATTTGTAAAAACTTTATTATAGTCCAAGACAACTCAAGAATGTTATACAGTGGAAGCTATGGATGGTATTCTTCCATAGAGTGAAATAGTCCTGCAATTATCCTAATGTATTTTAAAAGCAATTGACATATTTGAACAGAATTTTGCTTTAAATGCCAATAACCTATATTCTCTGCAATAAAAATCTATTTTCAGAACTTATGTTATTTAATTTCATAAATCTTTTTTTCCCGCCTTACGTCTGAAATTACGTCAGTTCCAAAACGACCTTGAGCATTGGGGGAAAAGGCTTTTTTTTTCTGTCTCTTCGGGGTTCACATTTTGGCGAGCAATCTCTCTCGGTGCTTGCGTGATTATGGTTACTCAGAAAACGTAACAGAATTTATTAATCTTAATTAATTTCTTTTTATCATTTTTATATGGTAGCAACTTCTAAAATATCGCTGCTTTTGAAATTATTTATTGATTTTATCTTTTTTCAGTATTTGCATCATTTTTTGTACATATATATACAGTGGCGAATGCAGGGGGGGGGGGGGGTATCGGGCTAAACTAATGTTAAACTCTAGATTTAACGGATTTATTTGTGCGCAAGTTTATCCAAAAAATATTTGCATACAATGAAAAATATTATAAGAGTGTTAAGAAAAATATTTAAAATAGGATATGAAGCTTTCGGTTATGCTGTATAATATAAAACATTCGGTAAGACTTAAGAACAATGTGCGGTTTCTCGCCAAACTGGGAAATTGCGCCAATCTTCCAAAAAGTCGCCAAATATCCGCCATCTTGAATGGTGTCAAGATGGCGGCGATTCTACTGACAGCCGTAACAAAAAAATGTAAATAGTAAATAAAATTGGAAATAGCACAGAAAATTGCAAATACTGCATAAAATTGTATGAAATTTAACATGAATTTTCTGACATTCTGGCACAAATTAGAAATTCTGGCAAAGTTTTAGGGTTGCCTACAAAATGAAGAAGGTTACCACATTTGGCGATAAATTAATTTGGCGCGGGAAAAGAATTCAACTTGGCGGACCGCACATTGTTCTTAAGTCGAGCCAAACATTCAATGTACATACCTTAACTTCTCAAAATTCCGTATTAGAAAAGTGAAAAAAAAGTTTTACTGAATATATAATCTAAAATTTGAGTTGTAATTCGATTATCATTCCAGCATTATTCATTGTAAACATTTTAGTTTTTTTTTTTAATAAATTTTCTTTTAATTATTAAAAAATTTATGCATCCTTTATTTCAAGATGACAACATGAAAGCATGGTTGGTGTAATCGATTCTTTTTTTTTTTGCATAGAATCTTCTGCTGTATACAATTTTAAATATAGTGTCAAGTGTCTACTATTGATATTTCTCGGGTTTCCTTTAATTAATAATACACAAATTATGTACTTAAAAACAATGTATTAGTAAAAAAAAAATCGATCCAAGCAACTTTCTCTTTTTTCTTTGAGAACGAAACGTTGGCGCACACGAAGCAAAGAAAATCTACTCCTGGTTGTTGGCGAATTCTAATAAAAAGTAACCCCAAAACGCGTAGAAACACCAACTACGTCATTCATCGGTGCAGCGCCGGAAGCATACCGTAATCTCTGTTAGCTTCTTGGCCTGTCTTTGAGTATAGTACATAAACTACTAGCATAAAACTGTAATGAATGGCGTTTTAAAGCTCATAAAAAGGACAAAATACACTTTAGAAGAAGTCTTAATGATTCAAGAGAAAGATTGTAAATTAATGAAAAATTGTATGTCTTATTACATTACATACACTAGTAAGAGCAAAATGAGTATTTTCACCCCTAACATAAAAATAATAATTACAAAGAAATCAGCTATATCCAGAAAAACAAAAGAAATTCACTGATATGACATTATTTGACTAATAAATAGAATGCCACCTCAAAATAAAGAAAATTTCAAAGGCATTACAAAAATTCAGCTTTCTACAAGATAGTCTTGAAAATGAATACATAAAAAACATTATTTAATATTTTAATAAATTACATGCATTATATATGGCTTTAAAAAGTTCATGCGGTTTCTTACCAACGATTTCAGCGCGATTTTCAGCTCGCAGTCTCCCAATTGGATCATCAGCTGTTGTTTGTTCCATTTCTTTCGATTATTTTAAATTAGAAGAATCAACAGTGACATAAAATGATACAGTTTTTTGGTTAACAACAATTTAATTTTTTGAGAAATTCGCGGGCATTAAATCATTTTTGATTATGTATATATATATAGAAGTATATCCTATGTAACAGAAAAACTTTGAAATAAACTGTGATGGAATGCTTATCTTGTAGAACAGAGCTTCATACATCAAATTTATAGAACTATACATCCAAATGCATCACATCATTGCGACGTGTTTCCGTAAAATATTTGATTTGATTGGGGGGGGGGGGGGGGTGGGGGGAGTTCCAGCAACCGTAAAAAAAAAAATATATAAAAAAAATTTAAGTAAACAAACAATTGATTGCTTGATTGATTCGAGGGGTTGGGATTTTCAGCTGCAAAGGCTATTATCCCCTATTCATTCCAAAATTCTTTTCCATCCGCTTAAAAAAATAACGGAAAATTGCCATTCAAAAGGTGAACTAAATTATTGCCGATCTGATTTTGTGAAGACAAAAAAAAAAGTAATACTAAGTAAAGCCTCCATATTCTTTTTCATTTCATGAAGTAAACATTATTCATGTTGCCAATAAAAGGATTAAATTACGAATGTCAAAGGTAATAATTTTTATGCCTTCATTGATTATTTTAAATTCTGAAATTTCAGTTTTATTTGATTAAAATTGTTTTTATATGTGATAAAATCCACTTATTTTATTTCTTTTAAATATTATTCACAAAAGTTAATTACGGACAGTCTTGATGCGATTTTAAAAATACATATATATTCCATTTATTTTAAAAGATAAACGCAACTTTGCTCTTATTTTAAAACAAATAGAATTTATTCCTTAAAATTATGGGAACAAAAATATTTCTATGTAACGTAAGTTTCGACTTTCGGATGAATTTATTAACTGTTTGTGTTCTCTCAGTTTCTGTATCTGCACTGTTCTTATTTGCGTTGTGTTATCTTGTAAAACGAGAAATCCAATTATTTTTAATATTTGTATACATACTTTTGAACTTGGACTATAGATGGAAAGCGGTGTACCACAACGTAAGATCCTTTAATTCGGCTTTATTATTTTGAATGTTTTTTCGTTACTAACTTTAGTATCGCCTAGGTTTACTCTTTCTATTTTTGATCTATCATTGCCCCGAACCTTTAATATAAAAAAGTAGTATGACTACTACTAATGTTGGTATGGATCAAGATAAGGAAATGAAAGTTAAGAGCGAAAGTTGTGATGATTCTGAAGATGAAAGCGAAAATTTAGAAGAAAGTCCTTGTGGCCGATGGCTTAAAAGAAGAGAAGAGGTTCAGCAGAGAGATATACCAGGCGTAGATGCAGCTTATCTCGCAATGGACACTGAAGAGGGAGTGGAAGTGGTCTGGAATGAGGTGAAATTCTCAGAAAGAAAGAATTTTAAATACCAAGAAGGGAAAATAAGGGGTGTTTTTGATAGTCTGACACAACTGGATCATCCAAATATTGTTAAACTCCACAAATATTGGATTGATATGGAATCAGAAAAGCCTAGAGTAATTTTCATCACTGAATATATGTCAAGTGGTTCACTGAAGCAGTTTTTGAAGAAAACAAAGCACAATGTAATAAAGCTTCCTCTCCCATCATGGAAGCGTTGGTGCTCACAAATTCTCTCTGCTCTAAATTATTTGCACTCTTGCTCACCTCCTATCATCCATGGAAATTTAACATGTGATACAATATTTATTCAGCACAATGGGTTGATAAAAATAGGTTCGGTAGCTCCTGATGCTATACATCATCATGTGAAGACGTACCGAAAGGATCTGAAAAATGTTCACTTCATAGCTCCTGAATATGGTATCAAGACAATTCCTCTTCTAAGTCATGCTGTTGATGTTTATTCATTTGGGATGTGTGCCCTGGAAATGGCTGCTTTGGAAATACCAGCAAACGGTGACAGTGGAAATCAGGTTACAGATGAAGTGATAAATAAGACCATTGAATCTCTTGAGAATCCTTTACAGAAAGATTTCATCAGAAAGTGCCTCTCTAAAAATCCAGCTGATCGACCCAGTGTCCGTGAACTGTTATTTCATCCAATCATTTTTGAAGTTCATTCTTTAAAGCTTCTTGCTGCTCATTCTGTCATAAACGTTGCTTCTTACCAGTCAGATCAGCTCACAGATGAAGCATTGCGTAATAGGTTCAAACCTCAGGAGGAAATTGTTGCTTTTGTGCCACTTAAAGGGAAGAAGACTGGTCCACAAATCAAGATGTCTGAGATGCAGAAGGTTGAACTAGAGAAATTTTTGGATGATGTTCGTACTGGTATCTATCCGTTGACCGCTTATGCTGCTACTCATGCACCCATTGTTCAGCGAAGGACTACGTCCCCCGAAATGACCGATTCTGCTAAGTCGACATCACCAGAGGCACAGGAAGTGGAAACTCGACGGATTGTAAATATTATGTGCAACATTAAACCTCAAGAACAAGGTCAAAACTTTGTAATGACTATTTTGTTAAGAATGGATGATAAAATGAATAGACAATTGTCATGTGAAGTTACTCAGCAGGATACTTCATGTGGTCTCTCTGAAGAACTGGTGTATCATGGATTTATCAACCGTGAAGATAAAGAAATGGTTTCTAATTTGATTGGGGACACACTGAGCCGTAGGCATATCCCGGATATGCCACATCCTGCATATACCGATAGCTATGTCGAAGTAAAACAAGACTATTGACATAATTATTCTGTGTTCATGAGGTTTCATTTATTATGTAGTGTAATATATATATATATATATGAGATGTATTAATGTGGGGTCAGAGTTGTTTCAATATTTTTGAAATGTCTTAATTTGACTTTGAATTTCTTCAAAGTAAGAATTTTCGTAAACTGAAGTAGCTAAAGAAGCTGGATTTTTTTTTTGTTGTTGTTGTTATAGCAAATACATTTCATTAGTTTGAAAAAAGGGTACAGCTTTGATATACGGCATCACTGGCAATAATTTTGTTTTGGCGACTTGGCGATAAATGTTCATTAGGTGACAAAAAGTCGCTAGTGGTGTGATGCCGTATATCAAAGCTGTTCCAAAAAAAGAAATGGAGTTTCTTGTTCAACTAAATTTATTTCCTTTTGCATTTGTTTTAGCTTTTATTTACATGGCCATGTGAAGGGATTTTATAAATTTAATTATAGGTTTAATACATAAATTATGTATTTCCTAAACTCATATATTCTCATCAACAACATGTAGTTCGACCCGCCCCTTGGAACACAATGGAAATTTATTTCTAAGACAACTGAAATTGACAGTATGAAGAGAGTTTAATTACTGAATCATCTTTGAATGTCATAAACATTTCTACTTATCTTGGGTCACTAGTTATTGCTCTATTGAAAGCAAGCATTTTAATTTAAAATATAGAGCTTTATTCAATTATTGGTATTTAAAAGTAATTTCTGTTCAAATATGCACTAATGTCATATTGAATATGATAACAAAATGTAGTGATGCACCACTTAAGTTTACCCATTCTGGCAGCTTAAATTGTCTGTGATTACTCATACATAATGAACTAAAATATTGCCTATCGCATTCAAAAGGAGCAATGCCTATTACGTATTTATTAGGCAAACATTAAAATAAATGCTTGACTAGTTTTCAATCAAAATGTTGCATTCTGTTGAATATTTTATCAGTCTTTTATTACCTGTCTGCTTTTTAAAACATCAGAATTGATACAAATAATCTTTATGATTCATTTGTTCTGACTTTGGGACAAATAGCATTTTGCTTATGATGCACTTGGAATTTATATTTTCATGGTGCAGATTTTTGAAGCAATTAAAAAGAAGGACGTTACCATTGCTATTCTAGTAGATGTTGGAGCAAGATGTTGGATGTTAAAATAATAATAAGTTTATGCAGCTGGTTGCCTCTTAAAATGAAAGAACTTGCACCTTTAGACGTTCTAAAATTCTGAGCTTTTAATAGCATCTTTTTTATATGATTGTTGTATAATAATTAAGTAAAAATATCCCAGAAGATTTTCCTTGGTATAGAATCAAGTGCTCCCTTCTCACCCATAAGGAATCTGATAATTCTGTTGACTTCTTCAACTCGTTTTGAAATTTAGCTGTTCAGTAAAACTTTTAACTGTCACCGTCTGGAACAGGGCTGTGACAATAACAGAAATCTCTTGTACAGTAACTTGATTTCATTACTGACTTGGGAGCGAAAATGAAAATAAGATCCTTTAAAAGAATAATAGGTTGTGTTAAAATTAAATACATGTTGTATTTAATTTTACAAAATGATCAATATAAATTGTAATATAAAAAGTAGTAATGTGCAGAAATATATTGTAATACTAAAAAGCTATGTAACTCTTTAGACAATGATGGTAACAGAAGCTGACAGTTAAACTAGACGGTTAATCGAAGTTTTACTGAAATTGATTTTTTTTTTAGAGAACAAAGTATGAATGAAACACGAGTGTATTTAAATAATTGGAACATTTTCCACAATTCCAATAAATTGAAATGGGCATCATAACCATTTTTATAAGAATATTGATAAATAGCAAGAAAAAAAATATTTACTTAACTTGGTCATAAAGAAGCAACAAGTCTCTTAAAGGTGCATAACATAGCAATTAATATAAAAGGTTAATTAAAGAAAGAATTTTTAAATTATATAACAAACAAAAATGTCAAATAATAGTTAATTTAACTGGTAACCCTTGGAAGCCAATTACTTAGAAAGATCGATATGCAATACAAATTTTAAAGTATTTTTAAACTGTTGCAGATATTCAGGCTGGCAGACAAACACTTCGGTAGACATTTCTGATGTGCTATTATCTCAGAAAACCTTTCCTTAAGAAGTGGTGGGTTAAGTTATAAACAGATCTCAAAAATTTCTTTTTTGATATGCAAGGCTTGGCGTAAGATGATTTTCTGTGTTCAGCATGATCCATTCACTGTATTTTTTTTATTTCTGTGATTTTATTTGCAATTAATACCAAATATTTATGAATTATATGTTTTGTTTTTTATTTAGATATATTTTATTAATTTTTCAAAATTATATGCTTAATTTTGTAGGAGCAACTTATATACTTGATTGCATTTCATTGTTAAAATGCTTTAATTTATTTTAGAACATTATATTCTTGAAACTTCAAAAAAATTCATTTTAACATCACATATTTATTGTAAAAATATTGGAAAGGTTATTTTTGCTAATTTATCTCCTGTAATTGATCTGATGACCAGTTTCCATTCATATTGGCATTTTTTGAAATATCTTTCTTCATTTATGTTAAAAAATAGCAGCATTTTGTTACAACTCATTCTCTTGTACCTACATTCAAAGATGTAGCTATGCTATTATAAGATCTGAAAAGAAAAGAAAGGTTGTAATTCCATGAGCTTACTAATATTTGGATCCTGATTAAACATGCATTAAATCTGAAAGAATAATTATTGCACATAATTTTATTCTTTCTCTTCTGGATTTTTGCTCTCTCTTCACTTGTATAATTGTGAAATTTCATTTTGTTTTATGCTTGTACAATAAATTCTCGATTATCCAGCATTCAAGTATCTGGAAAGCTCAACTAACTGGAAAAATTAGAAAATGAGTTTCTAAAAATTTGACAGCCTCACGCCAAAATTTAGCACGCGTGCGCCCGCACCGTTCCACTCACACGGACAATTTATTTCTGGAATGCAATGTGCGCTCCGCAAGGAGGAGCATAGAAGGAAAAAAAAGCAATATATAGTACTGTGACGTACACAGACTTGTTTTGTGGGGAGGGTGTTCAAAACCAAAAGTGAGAACCAAAAAAAAAAAATGTCCTCAACCTTTCGCCGAAAATCGGACCTAAAAACGAAATCGACAACCAAAAAAAATGTAAAGGAACAGAATCGGTAAAAAAAAATTTAAAAAAAGATCATGTGGGGGTTACTCTGGATTTGTAAGTCTCTTTCGTTTTCTTTATTTATTTACTCTCTGAATACCAGCAGATGTTGATTCCAATTACGTAATATGATGTGCGGGAGAATTGGAAGCGCATGTATTGTGCAATAACCCTTGCAATTTTTTAAAAGATAATTAGTTTTGATATTCAATCTGGGATTTGTTTGTGTTCACTAAAAAGAGTTTTATTATGCTTGCTGATTAGAATATTTTTCCGTTTCGTCAGCTATTTTTATATTTTTACAATCTAATATTTACGGTAAAAATTCGGCTACAGATCATACTTTTTTTTTATCATCAATGTTAAATTGAAATCTTCATAATATGTTTTGTAAATACAATGCTATGGAAGATACAGAAGAATTCTTAAAAATTATATTTAATACACATTTCAAAATGACAAAAACAAATTATTTGGCTGAAAAAAATCTTTTTAAAAAAAAGGCTACCCTGCCCCCCCCCCCCCCATTTTTCCTGTCACACTCAATTATCCGGACTTTTCAGGTATCCAGAAATCAGCGTTTCCCGAGCATGCCGGTTAGTTAAGCTTTTACTGTAGTTAGTAACTGAATAAATCCTGCACTTTTTACTTTGATTAAAGAATCTGGTATTCAAATTACCATAGCTTGCATTTTATTTTTTGTTTCATTTAAACAAAATTAAAACATTAATTGCTGGCTGCAAAATATATTACAGTGTATATTATCATAGAAAAGCTTGTTTTATTAGGTATGAGTCATTATGATTCATTCAGTCATTCACATCATGACAAGAATATGAATTGCATTCTAAGGATAAAGATGTTATAAATATTGAGTTCAGAATATAATTTAGTTAGTCAATTTTATAATTTAGTTATAATTGATATTTCTATAAAAAGCATTAGTACTTTTTATTCCAAATGTAATATCTCTTTCTCTTACCAATAATAATGAAAATTTCATTTTCTATAGTTATATCATTTTAAAGTTGTTTCTGTAGGTACTTAATTAGTATTCCAATTTTGAAAATTTGCATTCCTTCATTTTGAATAAACTTTTGGCTCATAAGACAGATTTGATGGATTTTCTCAATGATTTAGTTAAAAATCAGCTGTACAGATTTATCCATTGTTTGGTGGTACTGATAGTTTCTTAAATAAGTATAAATGATGAATTTAATGTTTTTATTTGGTGTATTTAATTGAACACATCTGAAAGATTTTGATACACATAATAGACTAATCTGGTTGTAAGTGCCGATATAGAATTTCATTGCGATGTGATAAAGTTCCGTCCATTCTGTACGATTGTTATAATATGATTAATTTAATTGCTTTTCATTAGCGTAACTATTTTTTTTTTTTTTTTCCTATCCTATTATAGATTTGCAGTCAGAATGGTATAATGAATGTCGTAAGGTGCCATTTGGTACAGTTTAGATAATAAAAAAATTCAAAAACAATAATACTCATGGTTGCAGCTTTCACAAATGGAAACTTTTGAATTAGTGGAGAAACCGTCGCTTGTTTTATATGAAGATTTCTTTTAAAAGGAGATTCTCATAAAACATTTTTTTTTTTTTTCTTTTCCCCTTCTAAATTCTAGTACTGAGTGTTTATTGATCAGCATTCTTAAAAACACTAAATTGAAAAAAAAAAATGAAGTATTTCTTCAATTTGTAAGGCTCACTTTATAAAAACTAATTAAGTTAAGTATGTATAAAACTAAATTCATGTGACAACCATAATGCCTGTTGCGAAATAGAAGGAAAAAACTCTTTAATAATCTATTAAGAATTCATACAGGTACTTTTCCGTTAGCCGGGCGCAAGCGAAAAAAATCGCCAAATAATGTAGAATTCCGCCAAGTTTTGGCGAAATTTGCGCCCGCCGACTTAGCGATATTTACGCCTGGCGACTTGGCTCGCGTTTGATTCACAATTGGCGACATTTGTGCCCGGCTAACGGAAAAGTACCTTCATACATTTTAAGTTATTGCTTTTTAGAAACCAGAGGGTAAAATCAATAATATTTGCTTAACTATTGGAATATTTTTGAAAATTTTAAAAGTATAGAATAACTCTGCCCCCTTTTTTTATGTCATTGGAAAAAATTGCTATTTGTTTTTGTTATATTTTATAAACTGCAAGAGAAGTTGAACAAGAAAAATCACTGTAAGAGATTTGATGAATAAAATATTTTTATGTATTGACTCGAAAAGCAAGTAATTGAATCTCTATCTGTCGTAACTTTGTGTGTGTTTTTTAATTGTCTAATAATTAATAGAAACATTAGAAATGTCATAAAATATGTATGAATTTAAAGAAATTTTTATGGAGAATATTTTCTTGTATTGTTTATTCTGTGTATTTTGACTGAGAAAAATATATACTCTTATTCTTGTATTCTGATAAAATGTTTTGGATCAAACTGAACGTTTTTTTTTTGAAGCATTGATAGTTTTATTTCTAAGTCATTGCTTTTTTTAATGTTAATTCATGTGTTTCAAGTGTTCTTGTAGAATCAAAGGATACTTCTAGCTTTTCAGTGTCCTTCTTTGAAACAAATTCTATTGAATCTCAGTTGTGAAACTTGAAAATCATAGTGAATTTGATTTATCATTATATTACCTTATACTTTTCAATAAAGATCATGAAACATTTTTTGACTTTAAAATCTTATTTAAATTGTTTATCTGTAATAACTTTAAAGGAAAAAAAAATGTGGATTGTTAGTAATGTTTGTCCTACTTGTCAGATCATTTCTTGTTTTACTTATGATTTGGCTTCATAAAAATAAGTATTTCTTTTAATAATTTCTGTAAGTAATATACAGCTGCTTTAAAATTCTTTTTTTTTTTCAGACAATATACATTTTTCCTGTTTTAGTTTTCTTTTCCTTCAGATTAAGACTTAACAATAGCCCTTATGGTATTTTTTTTTTCTAGCATCTTTAAAACAAAGCCTAGTAAAACCTTGGAGGAAATTGCTTATGATATCTAGTGCAAAAATAAGAAAAAGCATTTTCTATGCAAGAAATTGTAATTTCATTCATGCTTATATTAGTATATTATAAAATATTCATTAAAATCTGGGTAATTAGGATATCAGCCATTATAGATGTTATGGTATTGCAGCATTTTCTATTTGTGAATTAATTTTTTTAAAACTATAGTTAATGATAAATTGAGACAAAGCTTCAGATGGATTACTTTATTTAAAAATATTTGATACGTTCCTTGTTTCATAATTTCCCTCCATTCAATCATTCTCTAAATTAACTATAACAGATTTGTTAAATTTATTATTTTTCTTGTATATCCTATGATGCTGCATTTTTGTAATAGTTTCAGTAGCTGATTATATTGAGTTCCCTACATCTTTTCAATATGCTATATCAAAGTTTTTATACAAATATGAAGTTATTTTTTTTTTTTTTTGTTGTGAACAAATATCTTTTAGTGACAATTTCTTGTTGATAGTTGAAATTATTGTATTAACAAGTTTATGTATGTTTTGATTTTTTAGAAGAAAAGCTTTGTTTATTTTTCCTTTTGATCACATATTAAAATTCACTTTATTGTGAAAATTAGGTGAATCTACTTATTTGTTTTATTTCTCAACTTTTTAATATTGAGTGAAATTATTATTTGGAAAAAAAAAATGGAAGATTCAATCTGCCATGACACATTGATTGTTATACAAATATAATTGTATATGAAGGATTTGAAATGTATTATTTTTGAACTATTTATTTGTAGTTTTATTGTCTGAAATAAAAATATTAAACTATGTACTTTATGCTGTTTTTCTTACTTTTAAATATGTATTATATTGATTTTAATGAATTATTTGTACTGATTTTCAGTGCATTTTTATTTGTCGAATGTTTGATTTGCATTGGTGTCCAAAATTAAAGTTAAATTCTTTTTCACAATTATTTAAAATAAGTACTAATTAAATATTTAAAAAATTGATGTTGGAAATAATTTGGAGAATGATAAATCCCATGTAAGAATCTAATGCCAGTACGTTTTTGAAGGAAATATAAAGTTTATTTGTGAATTTCATCTATGGAATTTTGTTCATTCTGAGTTCAATCACAGTTAAAAGAAATTCTTGGAATTGTTGATACAAAGGATTGAGGTGTATTGTAATCAATAGGTTTGAAGTTAGTCAGAAGGTACCAAACAGTTGTCCCTCAATAGTTAGAAATGTCTTGAATGGCTATGGAACCAATTCCAAACTGCAGATACAATTGCCAGGAAAGTCATCCAAGAAATACAATATTTGCAGAGGATTGGCAGTATAGAGAGCTGATGGCTATAGAGATCTATCATGACTGGCTGCTGCTCTGGAATTCTTTCCAAATAAACCTGATATTGATCCAGGTAAGAAAAAAAAAGCATTGTGTTGATGGCCGTACACCACTCCATGTCTTAGATGTAGATATTGTGACTGCACAGTGTTATAGAGATAAGATTCTTGAAATCTGTGTGAGGCTTTTCCAGCAAGGTGTTAGAGGACAAGCCATTCATATACAGTGTTTTTTTTTAACAATAAGAGCAGATCATACATAGCTGAGCTTAGAAATGAATTTCTTGAGGTCGAATGTATTTGTAAAATAGTTTGATCAGTAAGGTGGTTGCATCTAGATCTTATAGAACATGTTTGGGATGCTCTAGGAAAAAATCATTGCACAATGTCGGCCTCCTCCATGGACCTATAGGCTCTTCACTATAAAAGAACGTGATTTCTTGCTATAAGCTTTGATCAACACCTCATTTT
This sequence comes from Araneus ventricosus, assembly GCA_013235015.1. Lineage (NCBI taxonomy): Eukaryota > Metazoa > Arthropoda > Arachnida > Araneae > Araneidae > Araneus > Araneus ventricosus. The sequence goes on along the minus strand of BGPR01000010.1, from coordinate 2,372,330 downwards.
CGGTATGACGGCTTGCAACGCTTTATTAGGTCGCCACACTTCTTATTTGCTAAAGAAATTCTGTCTGTTTTGTATATATGAAAAAATTTTTATTCCTATTTATTTTATTATATTATTGTTGGCTATGTCTTAATATTGAATAAATATTATTATAATAAACCAACCATTATTTGAGATCGCATACTTTGTGTTTGTATTCTTAATTTGGGACATCAATGTATATTTTTGTTTAAAAATATTATCCAGGTTTACATTTAATATTTTTTTTTAATATATATTATTAGTATGTATCAATTGAGAATGCTGTAGTTGACCTTTATTCAAATTTCACAAATTTTTTTCAAAGCAATATGAAGAAATTTGTTTCAATTACATTAAGAGATAAAAGTTTTAGATGTATAGAAGAAGCTTAAAAATGAGCTTTAGTCTTTTAATTATAGGGGTTTTTTTTTTTGTTTTTCTAATGAAGTAATCTGGAAAAGTAATTTTTAGCAGATATGTTGCTTTTCGATAGTATTTCTAATTGACACAATTGTAATTCTCTTGGAGTAGTTAGCTCTAATTTTAATCTCATTGGGGGTAATTTTAGAATTCATCAAATGTTCAGGAAGTTGTATTTTTTAAGTTTTGAAAAAAATTTATGGATTGCAGCAATATTAATTTTTTTCTCGCAACTTTTTCTATGTATCTTTTGAAAAGTTATCAGATTTTACTGTGTTATCTTATTTGTAAAGATAATTTGATCAATACGTGCAGTCTTATTTAACAAGAACCATAATAAACATAGAATTTATTAAGGAAAATTTTCTTTCTAATCTGAACATTTGAGTTGGCGAGGTGTTCATATGTATAGATTGGTATGTTTTTGATAAAGTTCTAACCGCAGTATGAAACACTAGATTTTCCTAGCAACTTTTAATGCTGCTGCCTAGTTTGTCAGTATATTTTTTATATAATATAACCTTTTTTTTTAATTTCAACCCTCCGCGGGACTATTTGTTGTGATCGAATAACTTTAAGCTGGAAAAAATGAGCTTTTAAAGTGGATTTCTTTTTGATATGTAATCTGAACTGTGAAGTCTTAAGAATATTTTACCTATGGAATTTTAAGAAATGAACTATCTGTTTTTGAGCTGAACATGAAAAGCAGAAAAAGCCCCTTCATCTGTTTGGAGGGTAAATAATTTTTTTTAAAACAGTTTTGGACTGTTTTTCTTAACTTAAAATTTTCTGATCAAAATTTCAACTTTTAATAATTTCCCTGCATCTTTGCTTCTATTGCACTTTTTTCTAACTTTATTTATTTTTTGGTTCTGGCAAAAGCCGTCGGAATATATTTTAGTTTTGGCTAATCTTTATACATCAAAACTCCAAGCTTTTGTTGAGTTTTTTTAGTAACCATTTTAGATTGACTAATTTCTGTAATAAAAAAAAAATTAAAGTCACTTCACTTTTGCTTAGATTTTCAAAATGCCATATTAGGAAATAATTTCTTTTATGGGACAAAATTAATACATTAAATGGAAAATAACTTTAGGATGGACTTTATGGAAAATAAAATACATTAAAAGAACTTTCTATATTCTATACTACCAAAATGATGAATTTATGAAAACTGGAAATATTTTATTTCTTTTTGCAGATTGCCCTGGTGTTGAGAGTGAAAGTGCCGGGAAAGCAGAAGCATGTGCTGGTTGTCCAAACCAAAAGATATGTTCAGCATCAAAACCTAGTGAACCCGATCCTGGTATTAAATTCAAGTTTTTGTATTAAATCCCCATAGTTTAAATTGAAATTATTCTTTTGTATTCATTTTCTTCTATTCTTAACTATTTAAAAGATTTTTTTTTGTTCAAAATTTCTGTATAAAATTAAGAGCTGCTTTACAAAACTAAAAGTTATTTTTCTCCGTGAAATGCATATGCATATTTTCAGCATATTTACTCCATGGCCTTTTTAGTTATTGGTGGATCTTTTTGTATTTGGTAGTTGTAAAATGTTGAGATGTCTATTTCTACATACAGTCAGAATTTAAATTAGCATATAGCATACATCTATAATTCATAATACTTACAATTTAGAAAAATATATATATATATATTTTTATGTGATATCATTTTATCATATGTTATTTAATGTGGTAGAAGGCTGTAATAAATATTCTCGATACTTTATTTTATCTGTAGATATCAAGAAGATTTTAATATGTGGTCTTTTGATGAAAATTTTAGTAATTCCACTTGCATTCAGTAATGGGGGGAAAAACATATTATCCCTTATAGATATTTTTGGATAATCCCTACATACTCTAAGCTATTTTTGTATAAAATTTAACAGAAATTGAAGAGTGGATAATCTAAGAATTGCCTGTCGAAGTTACTTCTTCTGACACTGCAATGGAATTATTCATGTGAAATCTTGTTTAAACTAAATTTTACTTTATTCTGAATGAAACAAATAAAAGTTCTGTAACGTTTTGAGCAGAAATCAATATTAAGAATGTGATTCAAAATGTCCCTAATGAGGCTTATTGACAATTTTTTAAAAGCTTGTAACTTTTAAGCCCTTGAACAAATCTAAAAATAATTTATATTTTTTGAATTGGCATCAAAAGTTGTGTTAGTGAACAAAATACTATCGAAATTGAAGATGGTGATTTACACAGGGTTCGTACTCCTCCTGAATTTCCTGAAAAACTCCTGAATTTCCTGAAAAACTCCTGAATTTTGCTTTTTTTTTCTAAGGGCCCTGAAAACTCCTGAAAATTGTGTTTTTAATCCTGATATTTCTTTTTGTCTCCTGAAAATTTGCAATCGAAGAGCAGAAGATATGATAAAACATAAAACGTTTCCGTTTTTCCTTATTGATGGGAAGTCTCTGGAATCCGGAATTCTTACTTCTGTCCTTACTTAGCGCCGAAACAGTCTACCGCGCATGTTCCGAGTCGCCGCAATCGGAAAAGATGGGAGAATTGTTATTTAGTATACTTTTCTCCCAATTTTATAAAAATTGTCCACACTACCCCCTTCTCCCCTACAATTGATTTTTTTTCACGTTATCTCCTGAATTTTCTGTACAGTACTCCTGAAAAAATCCTTAGAAACTCCTGAATTTTACTATCATATATACAGTATGAACCCTGTTTACATGATGGTCATGGTGTGAAGATACATTTTTGGAAAATCTTCAGGTGATTTTATTTGGAACGATTGTAATATAATTTTATAATCAACATGTGTTTAAGAAGTGTTGAATCAATCATAAAATTTTCAACTTGCTGAATATTATAGAAGTATTATTAATATATGTTTTTTTTTCAGATATTGATGTCATAAAACAAAAGATGTTTTCAGTTAAGAACATCATTCTAATTTTGTCTGGTAAAGGAGGTGTTGGCAAAAGCACTTTTACTTCTATGTTGGCTCAAATGTTGTCAGAGGATGAGACTAAAACAGTAAGTGAATGTCAAATTTATATAAAATTCATTAACACAAAACTTTATTGCTCAGAATTAATCACATTTAATTTCATCCTCTTTTTCATTTTAATATTCTGTTTTCAGACATGAAGTTTCTTATAAGTGGTGTTAAATCATGAGATTATTTGTAAATTGTCTTGTTGAAGAATCTGTGATTTTAATTTCATTGAATTTGAAAGAAACTTAAATAAAACACTGAAAATATTTGCACCATAAAAAATTTCTTCAGAAATTAGTGATTTCTACCATTTTGCATCTTAATATTTGTCTTATTTCGAGGTTATATGCATGTTTGTTTATTATGCATGCTTTACAAGCTCTAATCTTTATAAGCATGCATCTCAAATGGCTTCATCATCATCATCATTACATAATCTTTATACACAAAAGTAGATGTGGAATTCCTCCTCCCGCCCCTCCCTATTTTTTAAGTTCATTTGAATTATTTTTACTTTCTCGTATACGAAGTATACAAAGAGAAAGTATTGTAATAGTCAAAAAATTTCAACTCTAGATTTTGATGAATCGCCACATTTTAGACCTCCCAGAGTCCAAAAAACACAATTTTGGAATTATATGTGTCTGTGAACACGATTACTCGAAAGCTATGGAGACGAAATTTGGTATGTGATCTTTACACATAATTTGTAGGCTTCTATCAAATTTTGGACAAAATCTGTCCACGGGAAGTCTGTCTGTAGTCCATGTTAATGTGAACGTGATAACTCACAAACTTAAATAGCTAGGTGGATAAAATTTGGTACACATTTTTATCATCAGGAATGTAGGTTTGTTGATCCATATGACATTTTGGACCAAATCCATCAAAGGATTGACTGTCTGTCGGTCTGTATAATTGCATACTTTTGAATTCAATAACTTCTTAACACAACTACTTAGATAAATGAAATTTTGTATGTGGCCTTCTAACCTTAATTGTAGATTTGTGTTAAATTTTTGTCTCAATCAGTTGGAAAAAAAGGCGTTCCAATTGCTATTGTGTATTGGGCAACCCTCCTAAATTGAAACTTCGTTTTGACATTCTCCAGATGACGACTTTGATTAATCAGAGGTGTGGTGAAATCTTGTGTGATATCTATAATAAAATTTCTTACTCAAAAACTTTAAATAAAATCTTATTAAATAATTATAATTAATATTATAATTTTTTGATAAATGTGCAGTTTATGGTACCCACCTGTTTCTCGCCAATTTTTCTTGGCGCAATTTCATGTGCCATTGCCAAATACTGTTTTGGATGTGCAGTGTGATTTTTATTGCTCTCTTACGCATGTGTCACCTGAAAACAAGAGATTGAGCATGCAATGCCTGCGGCATTTCAAGCATGAGCCAGGCAAATTTTTTAACTTAAAAAAACATCAGCGGCTTCAGCTTTCAGCATAGCTGAATATACATAGCTTCGCTTATTAATTGAGAAACAAAACACACAGAATAACATACATGGTACTGAAACCGATATTCAATCCGAAGAATTCTAAACGAAGTTTTATTCAAATTCGAATTTATTGACCAATCACATTGAAGAGTTGAACAAAACAGTCCAATAGAAACGTGACGCAATATAGCCTGATAAGCAAAACACTGATGAAAATATCAATTTGTGCGCATGCGCGCTTGTCACTGATTAAAAACATCTAGACACATCCAAAGCAAAAGTTTTCTCATCACCGTTCTTGGCAGCATTGAGTTGGCAATCCTAAGAAGAACCAAATAAGTGGGTACCGTAAACTCCACATAAACCAATTCTTCTTGTGGTACCCTCAGTGCGCATAAAAATTGTGAAAATACACAATTTTTGTGCATGCGGAATGCAGACCAAAGACACTTTTTTTTTTTGTAAAATATCAAGTTTTGGATAATATATAAATTTTATATGTTTCATTGTAAATCTCCATTCATAATTTTTTTCTCAAAATACCCAGGCCTTGGGTAAATACCCAGGTTATATACCCCAAAAATATTTACCTACCCACTGGGTATTTGCCCACCCCACATTATTGGTCATATGCGAGAAAGTTTTAGGGAGGCCACTCCCACTGGTTTCAAATGTAAATATAGATATGTTCTACATGCTTATTTATGAAATTATACTATCTGATTTAAAAAAATGAATAGCTGTGATCCTATAAGATGCAGGATCACCCCTCCCCCCATTAAGACACTTTGCTAAAGATATAAAGTTGTTTATGACCTTTTGTATCTTCTACATATATCTATGTTGTATACGTTCAAGTATGCTCCTTACTCAGTGAATCCAGGAATTCTTCCAAAAGATACGTTTCAAGATACATTGAAATGAGAATATATAATGGCATTTTTTTTTTTTTTTTCATTCTCATTTGAATGAGTAAAATGTACCTTCCATATACATCACCAGTGTTAGTGATTATTCATTTCTCACAAAGGTAAATTCATATCCTCTAGGAATATTTTTATGAAGAAAACTTTTACCTTTCTCTTGTGAATGAATGCTAAGAAATATTTCATAATTTGAGCAGATTCTTCCAAAGCCCTCTTTTTTTATATATGTATTTTTAATGCCATTTCATAGCCTTTCAACTTCTTTGGTAATTTATACCTTTGGATACTTTGTACCTGACTATTTACAGTATTTTGCCATGCATGTGTACAAAATTTATCTGAAAAACTTGAAAATCACTTTATTTCTAAAACTGGACAAAAGCCAATTTTCAGGACTGCATCTAGAATTTTCAACCAACATGACTGTGCTATTATTTAAATATGTCATAAAATTTATATACAATAATTATTATTATAACTGTAAATGTATTATTCAGTAGTATGTTGTTATAAAAATAATTTACATTATTTGTAAGTATGAAAATGCAGTTCATAATATATGTAAATAATTCATGCATTAAAAAAATTCAAAAAAAATGGAGATACATTGCAGCAATTTGAGTTCATTAAGATCTATATGTTTTTATCTTATTAAATATAAAACCAGTTCCTTATTAATTTTTATCTTATTAGATATAAAATCAGTGTCCATTATTATAATAATTTTACCATAAAATATTTCATTTTAGGTTGGAGTTATGGATATTGATTTATGTGGACCATCAATGCCTAGAATTTTTGGAGTAGAACAAGAACAGGTAATATAAGTAAAGTAATATTTAATGATAAAGTTATTTTATTTTAAATGCTATTTGTTGAATTATTTATTCCTTTTGTTTTCAAAATTATGTTTACAGGTATCTGGTTATAATTTAATTGATATCATAATATAAAAGAATTATCTGAAACTTATTTCAAAGGTTATCTTTATTATTTTTTTAAAATATCACATAGTAAAAATGTATTAAATTATGGAGACCAATGGAAGAAATACTTTTTCCTGTTAAGAATTATTTTTAAAATTATTTATATCACTATGTAAAGGAATTATGTGAAAATCCTTCCCTGTCTTCCCATTTTTAAATGAAAACTCAACAGATTTTTATTTATCTTAATTCATTGCTTATTTTATTCCCTTTAAGAAATTAATAAACAAAAAAATGTTGGGGATTTTTGGAATTTAGTTTCAATTGTTGTCTCTTCTTCTCTATATTTGTAATCTGATTGCCAACATCCCCTCTTTGTGGATTGAAAATTAACTTAATTTTTATAACCTAGCAGTTTTAAAATTTCTTATTCCATTGAGTTCTCTAATTACACCAAATGTTGAGAAACAATGAAAGATTGTATAACTTCTCTAGATGCCAACTTCTTTCAGGTCATTAATCTAAATTCATTGAGTCAAGATAACAATTCGATCATTATTATAAGTTTAACCTTGCAGAAACTTCATTATTTAACCTTTCAGTTGTTTGATTCATTGCAACCTTACTTTCAGGGCCAGATTATTAAATAGGTAAAGTAGGCAACTGCCTAGGGACGCTGCAACTTTTGGGGGCTCGGATGTTTCAAGATTTTTTTCCAACACTTTCAAATTAATTTAATTTTGTGCTTTCATTTAATTTACAAATTAAAATCCAGTAGCATTTTAATTTTGGAAAGTTTTTCTAATAATATTCCTAATTATCTTTTGAAAGTTTTATATCATATTGTTTTATAATTCTAAAAAAATATGTGGCTTTATAATTAAAAAAAATCCCATCCTATAATTAAATAATACTTAGATTGTGTTAAAAAGTTTTTTAATTACTTTGTGCAAAATAACTTTTAAATTTTAAATATGCATTTTTTATATGCGGTTTACTAAAACCAACTCTTGAAAGTGATCCCCAATTAAATGTTTTGTTATTTTAAAATCTGGGACGTAGAACTACTTGTATCGAGATTAAATTAAAATTGATAAAAAAAAAAAATGGTTTGTGGAGATAGGAAAGGAAATAGGGGTGGGCGAGATTTTATTGCCTATTAATGGATTTTATTGATTATTAAAGGGCTTAATCTGGCTCTGCTTACTATACTCTATAGATGATACAATTGAACATTTTGAAGGAAACTATTCACAAGTTTCAAAAACTGTAATTAAATGTTATCGATAAATCCTTATGAGATTTATTTTATTTAAAAAATATACATTAACATATCCCGATTGAAACAAAAGTATCCTGCTGTATATGTGTATGTGATGTGTCAGTACCAACTCTTGTAAATTTCATTGTGTAATATATATGTTTATAAAAAGTTGAAAATTTTTTACAAGAATATTTAGCTGCTATTTGATTATTTTTTCTTGCCTTGATAGGTTAGGTGCATAATTGTTGATCATATGATAAAAAATTGATTATAATGACTACTTTATTATTGAAAGATATCTTTGATATCTGTAGTATCTTTTAATCTTATACAGCAAAGAATAAAAAATTATTAAGACACTTTATATCACTTTTATGAATCTTGTTCTATGAATACGTTCTGTTTATACCTTTAAAAAGCAACAAATAATGCCAGTATTTGCATACATTAAATTTATTTTATTTTTTCAAAATATGTTTTTATTAAGAAGCATATTATCAAAATGAATTTTTTAAAAATACAAGCCTATTATTTTTGGCTAAGTTTTGAGTGTTGTTTTCAGAATATTGAAACATTATTTTCTGTTGGTTGACATTTATTTGAAGAAAGACATATAAAGCTATGTTGTTAGCTTTATATGTCTTTCTTAAGTATTGCTGAATATAAGGGCAACTTTGTCAATGAAAATGCCCAATTAAATTTAGTGGTGCTTTCTTTTTTTTTATTCAGGTTCATTTAAGTGGTTCTGGTTGGTCACCTATAGTAAGTTTCTTCTTTTTTATACCATTCTACTTTTTATTAATATTACTTAAAATTTTCAGAAATCCCCTTAGTATTGATTTGTTATAGTGTACATTGCCTGGTATATTAAATTTTATCATCATATTAATCGATCTGAATTCAAGAAAAATCATTACAATTTTTTTAGCAGAATTTTAAAAGTCAGTTAGATTTTTAAAAATAAATTATTTATTCCATATTTTTGTTTATTTTAATATGAATCAAATTTTTTTCTGAAGTTAATTGTGTTTCTTTTATAGTAATAGCTTTCATTAATGTTTCACTTAAGATGTTGACTAATTTTACATAGTATTTTTAATCAATTAATTTTACTTTCCCAAACTTTTTAAACACATTAACCATAAAGCTCAACTTCCAATTACTTATAAAACTTAAATATAATTTTCTTTTTAGTTTGTGGAAGAGAATCTGTGTGTGATGTCAATTGGTTTCTTACTTAAAGGACCTGAAGAGGCTGTTATATGGCGTGGGCCTAAGAAAAATGGTAACCGATTTCATTCTTTCATGTAGATGAAAAGTAAATGTTTTCGATTGCGAAATATATTAAATTAAATAGAAGATTAATGTTTCTTAGCTTAAGAAATAAAATTTGTATTGCATTTTAATATGAAACTGTTTTAACTAGAATTTAGAAAATAATATAATATATTGTAGGAGAGCTCTGAAACTGTACAGTTTTTTGCCCTCTTATAAAAATTTCCAATGTGTACTGTATATTAATTTATATTTCATTGAACTATAATAAACTGTAGTCACTATCTTGGCATCCATGCCATGCTTTAAAAAATGTAACATAAATCTTAAAAATATTTTGAAAACTTTGTTTTTGCTGTAATAAATATTAAACTATGATAAACTAATTTGTTTTCTTTCATAATTTTTTTGTGATTAATTTCTGTTTATTTCCTGTGATTTTATTTTGTAAAGTATTTCTTTATACAAAACTAACATTTGTCTAATTCGGTGTTTCCCAAACATTTTGTGCCATGCCCCACCTAAGCCTTTCTAAAATTCTTATGCCCCCTATAGTATTGCATACTTAGTATTAGTATGCCTCCCATATTTTATTATTCAAAAATTAAATTGTTCACTGAAGGAACTTAAATAATAGCAGATATGAAACATTTCCGCTTTTTCGGCATCGAATTTAATCATTCTTGGGATCGATGCAAATCTGCATTAAAATTTTTGTTAATGTGTGTGTGGGGGGGGGGTTGCTCACGCAAACAAAAACTGTGCGCCATGTGAAAATTTTGCGTATGGCTCTAAAGTGAAAGAGTTTCGAATTCATAAGATATTGCGTAATTCTGCCGAAAGCCGTTCAGCGTCCGAGTTATGTATCGATGTTTTGTCGCGCTTTGGGTTCAGAGTTTGTCATTGGGAGGAATGCCTGAAGGTTGTATTCTTTTCTTTCTCGTTTCACTCAATCGTCTTTCGTTCCATCCAATCAGAATTCATTCCGAATTCTGATTGGATGAAAGAAAATCTTCCATGAATTTCTTCCGATCCGAATTTCGTGAGAAAAAAAGATCGTTAGCTCTCCATGAAGGAAGTCATTTTATTTTCGCGTTCTTTTTAACATTCTGTTCTTCATTTTTGTTAGTTATTTCGATTTCATTTTTTTTAGTTTTTGTTCCTTAACGTTTGTCTATCAACACAGACATGACACATTTGTGCGGATTTCAGCATTTTCGGCATCACAATTTGTCATTCTTGGGATCGATGTAAATTTGCATTAAAAGATTTGGTAATGCGTTGGGGGAGGGGAGTGTGCTCACAAAAGACGTGAATAGCGCAAACAAAAACTGTGCGCCGTGTGCACATTCAAAATAATGTCAGATTTGATATATAAAAGATCAGGAAGAATGTATATTGAAACATATTCTTCAATTTAGAGTGTTAAATACAAAATGATGAGCAAAAAGTAGTGCGCTTTTGAATAGTTTAGAAAAAAGATTTTTTGCGTGATGCCATTGATAGTAATGAGGAGGAACTTGATAGTACGAAAATAGCTATGAGAAAAAATGAAAAAAAAAAAAAAATCAAAAAAGAGAGCAAAATTTAGAAAATAGAGGAAAATAGCAGACTGGAGCATAAAAGAGAACTTGAACTGTTAGCTCAAAAAATGAAAAACAAAAGTTTTAATACTTATGTGTAATCAAAAAGAGTTTTTACATGGCCATATTTTTTAGTGAGATAATTTTTACCATAGTTTTTATTTTAACAAAACTTTATACGTAACTCATTTTTCACCCATTAGTTTTCTTTTAAATAATAATTCTACAATATTTTTAATACCTCAAGCACTTTTTGTATAAATTTATTCATTTATTGTCCAATTAATCATACTTATTTTACCTCATGGTGTTTACGTTTGATACGATTCCGTATTTATGAAGTTCAGCTTTTTTTGTTCCAAGCCTGTATCATGTCTGTAATATGTTTTAGGAAGAAATCACTAGGAAATTATTGAGGAACACAGTAAGTAAAGTTTCAAAAAAGAACTGAAGAACTTTTTTAGAGAACTGAAATTCAAGTACAAAATAATTTTAATGAAAGATTTTACTATATTATTTTAATTATTAGTAATTATTTAAATTTAATGAGATCCTTGTGCTTGATGCAGAGATTTTATGTTAGGTTCCAATTTAGTCAGCTTCAATCTCAAGTGTCTTTGTTGTGTTATATCCAGCCAATTTCTTTTTTCTTTTTCATATTTTTGAATTGCCCCCCTGTGGAGCATGGGCCCTATGTTGGGAAACACTTGTCTAATCAATTGTTAATAAATAAAAAGTTTCTTCTTTAGTTCTCTTTTCCTTTTAAAATGTTTTATTCATTAGTGTGAAAATTTAATACATTTTCTCTGTTTTATAGGTCTTATTAAGCAGTTTCTAAAGGATGTTGATTGGGGAGAATTGGACTATTTGCTGATTGATACACCTCCTGGTACATCAGATGAACATCTTTCAATTGTTAAGTACCTCCAAGATACCAATTTAAGAGGGTCTATTATTGTTACCACACCTCAGGTAATAGATTTTATTTTAATCCTGCATTCTGAATTATAAGGATATCAATTCCTAAACATTCTGCTTGTGATAGTTACTCCCCCCCCCCACCCCTCCTCTCCTCAATTCCTTGTGTCAGTTGCAGAAATATTTTTTAATGAAATGTATGCACAATACACAAACATCTTCAAATAAAAATGTGAGTATTTATATGCACTGTTAGAAAACTCATCTTTTGAAATATTTAATTTGCAGGAAGCATCACTCCTAGATGTACGTAAGGAAATAAACTTTTGCAAGAAAGTGGAACTTCAAGTCCTAGGTGTAGTAGAAAATATGAACATGTTTTTATGTCCAAAGTGCAAGGTTACTAAAATTTTAGTTTATTATGTTTTTTTTTTCATTATCTGTATTAAAGATGCATTGCATTACAATGTGATAAACTACTTCTTGAAGCATAAGATAATTATTTAATATAATTTCTGTTGTTCCAATCATTTATGATTAAATATTGAATTAATGAATCCAGGTAAATTCTTGCAAGGCATTAAGTGTAAATCAGTATCTTCTCATTGTAATGCATACTTGAAAGAGGAAAAAATGTCTACTCATTTCATTTAAATATAATTTACTAATTTCAGGAGTCATTCTCAATACACAAAAATGTTAATTCGTTTTTTTTTTTCCCTAATGCTTGAATCATTTAAATATATTTTAGAGACAGCATGGCTGCTGTGGTATTTTTATATGATCTCTGTATGTAATTTAAGGTTTCATATATATTAAAACTTATTTTAATTGGATGACATTTTGATTAGTGTACATTTCATAAAAGGATAAAATGCATAAATAATGCTTTTTTTGTGAAGTTACTCATCCTTCTTATAAAAAAATTAGGAAATTCATAGCATGTATAAATGCTATGAAATGCACTTGCATCATATTTAGAGTTCTTTATAAATCCATGATATGTTGTCTTTTATGCGTATACTTCTAATTCAGCATACAAAGTAGTAAGAGGTCTTTAGGTTACAATTTTAACATTCAACTATTAATATATTCAATAGCATTAAAGACATCCAGTTTGTTTATTGATTGTATGCCTTTTCAGCATTCATCAGAAATATTCCCAGCAACAACTGGTGGTGGGCAGAAAATGGCTGAAGAGATGCAGGTTCCTTTTTTAGGAAAAATTCCTTTAAATTCTCAAATAGGTTTGTGTATTTCTAATTGTTAATGCATTGAAATTTGAATAGGAATGATATTTTCGATGATTCTTTAATTAAAACCGTACATATTTGTGTATATTAATCCTCCAACTGCTTAAATCTTATTTCATTCATTTAAAAAATGCATGTGTGTAATCTGTTTAATAGGAGAATTAATTTCCAAAAAAATATGTGCATAATTTGATATAAAACTAGGCAATAGGAAAAAGAGTCTTTAAAAACTTATAGGAAATAATTCTTGATTAACTTAAGGTCCTTTTAAATTCATTAATATAAAATACAGGTGTAAGAGGTAATGATTTTATTCATCACTTCAAACATTTTGTATGTATATTGAATCATATTTGGATTCATCTGTATCTTGAGCTTCATTGCTAAATGATGAAGTACAGGTATAAAAAATGCCCAAAGAGAGGTTTATTATTCTGCTAGTTGCCTTCAGTGACCAATTGGTTTGCCCCATTTATTAGTTACAATAATTTAATTATATGAATAAAGTTTAACATTTGCAAATTGTTTAAATTAGTTATTTTGTATTTTATATTAATAATTTGGAATTAAAGCTTAAAAAGGAATTGAAGCTATTGAACAGGGATGAGATTCTTCCGCTTTTTCTGTTATTTTGAAGAAATTCCGCTTTTTTGTCTTTTTTTCTCTCAAAATTCCGGGGGTTTTTTTTTTTTTTTTTTTTTTTTACTGCAAAAAAAAAATTAGCTTTTTCTTCCGAAAATTCCGCTTTCACACAAAGAAAAGAAACCTTCCCATCTTCCGTTTTCGAAAGAAAATTCTGGGAAAATATGCTCGACCATGCGGCTTAACTGCTCCGGCTAGGAAACTAGCTGATTCATCTTCTACTGACGAATCAACATTATATCGGCAAGCTCTACAAGGATGAACATTCCAACATTCAGTGCCATTCCAAGTATTAAATACCACCTTTTTGCAGAAAACAAAACCTCTGTGGCATATTTTGCAAAAAAAAAAATTTTTTTTTTTTTTTTTTTTTTTGTATGAACATATTGAAAAAAAATTAGTTGGAAACTTAAGGTCATCTTGTAGGGCGTACCAAGATGAAGAAATAAAAAAAATGGAACAAAAACAAATAAACTACATAAAAAAAAAGAAACTCTTGTCAAAAGAGGCAGCTAAAAAGCTGTGTGCAAATGCAACAAAAAAGCAGAGAATAAGACATAAATAAAAAAATAAAACTTGATTTACCTAGGCATTCTAGAGATAGTGTAGTCCCGACAAATACACCAGTAATTAAACAGAGAGATACTAATGAAGACTGTGCAAAAACTTTAGCCTTTATTGAAAATAAACTTGCAGAGGATGCAAACACATTCTTTATTGAAGAAAAATCTCTCTTGTCAAAGATAGGAGGCCTCCAAAACAAGGGGTGAAGTGTGTTAATGGAGATCTGTTACCAACAAAAGCCACACAATTAAAAAAACGGAAGAAAACTACTTCTTTAACAATTAAGGAAATGTTTCAAATAAAAGAATGCTAAATGAATCTGTCATTGTAACTATACAATATCTCGACCCCTCTTGCTTTATAAGGTGCAAAATCATTGTGCTGTTACTTTTGCAAAAATTTATAAAAATAAAAGAAATAAAACAGAAATCGGTATATGATACATTATTATAATTTATAAAGAGCTAATACACTTTACACAATTGCATGAAGCAAAAGAAATTATTTGTCCTTATTTTTACTTATTTTTTGAGCTAACTGCTATCAAAAGGCTATTAAATATAATTTTTCTCAGACTTCTGTTGGGTGTATGTTGAATCGCAGTGATGTACAGGTGGTAAATGTTTTAATGTCTAATTTTGTATTTTCTGATGCACCTGATGATGTGTTAAACTTGTTTGTTAACTTTTAACGTGAATGATTTAATAATAATTTAATGTTCTTTTTCTTATTTATACTTACTGAATTATAAATAATTAAGTTATTAATTATTATAGTGTAATATTTTCATTATATTGCGTGTTCTATGTTTTACTTCTTAAAACATCTTTCGCGCATAAATTATGGTACAAATGTTTTGCTAGCGTATGATTTCAGTCTTTTTGCTTTTTTGCCAATCTCATCCCTGATTGAATGAAATAATTTTCAGTTGAAATTTTATAACATAGAACATTATTTTTGAAAGATGACAGATAAAACTGTAGATTCAAATCTTAATATAAATAAAAGTCATTGTGGCTGGGTATGTGGCTATATATGTAGCTATGTTCCACATCTCCTCCTAAACCAATGGACAGTTGTCAACTAAAGTTTGTACTCTTATTATTTAAGACAAGAGGAAGACACTTATGAGCTTTTCTAAGTCCAAAAGTTAATTAAACAGGCAGTTAATAAGAAATTAAGCGAAACCGTTTTTCCATCGTAACTTCGGAGGAAATTGTCCGACAAAAAATATTTTTATACCATCTTAAAGTTCAAAATTTTGCCTTTTCGATGACACCAATTTTATTTCTGTGACATTTTTCTTCAATTTTTAATAATTTTTTCAAAATTTATTAAATTTTTAATTACGTGCAGACAATTTCAAAATAACGCAAATTTATAGCTACTCTGTTGCTAGGCAATGGTTAGACTTTGAACTAATTTACCTTTATTTCTGAAAATTTTGCTTATTTTTATAAATATCTAGAATATAACGCAGAAAATACATGTATCTGTCTGTCGGTCATAAGAACTCCTCCTAAACGGTTAACGGTAGCAACTTGAAATTTACACACGACATTCTAGAGCATATTTGTAGGTCAACAGTGCTATTTTCAACTTTCAGAGTTAATTAGTTCTTAAGATATTTAATTAAGTAACGAAAATTAGCTGTTTTTTAATGCTTAGACTTTTTTGCCAATAACTTCTGAAATATTTATTAGACAGCAATTATTTTTATGGCTTTTTAAAGAGCAGAAAATGATCTTTTTAATGCTAATAATTCCATTGCGATGAAGTGTTTTCTCCGATTGTTGTTAAGGGTTTAAAAAAAAAAATTAACGTAATTTCTAACAATACTTTTTATTCTTATAGAAATAAATTCAAGCCAAATTACTGTTTCGCACGCGGGCTTTTGCCAGTGTTAAAGTTAATATAAGAAAATATTGCTTTCTTTGACCATAAACAACAAAGGAGACTTTTCACTTCCAGTTTCCTGTTGTCGTAGCATTTACAGCTTTCAATAAGGTTACACAGTGATCCAATGACGTTAGTGAATTATTCTCTCGATGTTTTGTGTAATTTTCGCAAATTTTTAACTGATCCTAATGAGTGTGTGCTAAGCCTTAAAGGCTATTTAGTCCAGTTCCTATCGTAGGAAGAGGAAAAAGGGAGGGGGGGGGAAATGATGTGCTAATGGTCTATCTGTCGCGAGAACTCTTCCTAAACGGTGAATAGTCTTGACATGAAATTTGCACATGTCATTCTGGGGTCCATTCTTAGATTAATTCTATTCTTTCAAACAAAATTATTTCCTAAGATATTTAATTAAATAACGAAAATTAAGCCAATTTTCAGCGTTTTATCTCAGTTTTTCACCAGTAATTTCAGAAAAATATATTGCACGTAGATTATTTACATACCATCTTAAAGAGCAGAAAATCATCTTTTTAATGATTTCAAATTAAATGTTATGCATTCTTTTTCTTAATTTAATGAACATTTCAAATTTATTTCATACACAATTTGTAACAATGCTTTCTGTTATTGTAATTAAATTCAAACCATTGATTGTTTTATCAAATCATTCGTTCCGCTATTTTTGCCATTGTGAATGTTAACAGAAACACAGAAATTTAATTTAGCTTTTATTTCGTAACATATACCTCTTTCAATCTGTTTGCACCACAATCCAATGATGTTAATTGCTCTCTTTCCGCGATGCTTCATTTAATTTTACGAATTTTTAATGATCATAATGTGTGTTTAAATTCCTTCAAGATTGTTGAATCCACTTCCTACTGGAGGAGAGGGCCTAAGGAGAAAAAGAAAGAACACTGTGCGGTTTTTCCAGTCAGTGACAAAAACACTAAAGAGAAGAGAATTGTAGTCCGGATATTGGCAAAATTCAAAAGAGTTTCTGCTGTTGCCGTAGCAATGATGGGGAGGGGGAAATGGAGTACAAAGGACTACGAGATTCTTGCCTAGTGGTTCAAACTAAGGAGTGAAAAAAAAAAGAAGGGTGTTTCAGTACTGGTCCAAAAGTTCAGTTGATTAACGAAAATCAATGAAAGACGCTTCTGCGAAAAACATTTTTAGTAAATTGAAAGTATTATAAGTACTTGGACTTGAAAATATTTTTATCCCGAGCAACACCAGGCATTTCAGAAAGTAATTGACTACTGCAGACCAAGTAAAATGTTTAAAATCTTGAATTGTTAGATGGAAACAGTTAGTTCCAACATCAAAAATGAAATTCAGATGCATCCAGAATCAAACAGTGAAGGCAGATCATCTAAAGTTACATAAATCCAGACTTCAAAGTTTGTCAGCAATTACATCCAATTTTTACATAACAGTAACAGAATGCTATCTGTTGCCACTTCTCAAATATTAATCTGAAGTTCTTGTTACATAATTGAAACATTTTGAAATGCATTTTAATTGAAGTACAAATGGCTTAAAAATAAAAGTATTGTTTGAAATAAAAAAATGCGATAATCCCTATAACTCATTCTAACATTAGAGAGTAATTAAAAGTTAATCATGAACAATCTGAAGACATTTAAAAATTTATATATTTATGAAATTCAACATTAATCTAGGGGGAAAAAACTACTTGTTTTTTCTGTTCTATTTGTGGTATTTTAATTGAGTTCACTGAAAGATTGGTTCAGCTTATAATTTAAAACAAGACTCCAAATTTATAAAATCTCATAAAAAGTTGTGGGCCACTGTTTAACATTAATGGAAAGATTACTCTCTGGAATTTAAAATGCATAAAAGTGTTTGAAAATTATAAAAGAAGTCAATATTTTGCTTAAACTAATCCATGCTGAACTTAGTTATGGTGGTAAAAAAAATTTCTGTTAGTGAACTGTGGACCTTCACTCCTATATACCGTATTTGTTTCTTTTTCCTCCCATCAGGAGGAAACTCAATATTAAATCAGTTATACAACAAATGACTTAATAAAATTTTATAATGGTTCAATTTATGTTTTTTTTTCTTTTTATGTCACATCATTTATGTTAGCACTGTTTATCATTTACTAGCAGTACGCGCACAGCGTTGCCCGTGGAATCAGGACTTCAACAAAATGGGGGGAAAAACGCTTACAATGACATGAAAAAGTTTTGAAAACAAAATCAAAACAAAAGATACACATTATTTATTTTCCTGCTTGTTTTTTTCGCATCCAAAACAATATTAAAAAATTGCAATGTGAAAATCATTATTATACTGCAAGCAAAGTATTAGAGACGAATAAATACGTTAAGATATTGCCGAAAATAATAATCAGTCATTCAATTGAAGGTTATGATGTCACTTGTGCTCTGCACCATCAGCCAATGAAATTGCCAGCAACGTTCTGGGAAAGTGTCACGGGAAGAAGCTCGCTAGAGAAAAATAACTTTCAACTGACCAGGAAAAAAATAATTAAAAAAACCGGGAAAATATATTTTAACCGTTCTTGTTTTAAATCCGTCAGAACCGTTCAGGTTTTAAAGTGAAAAAATTGAAAGTAATAGTGTTATTAGAATGTCGGATGCAGCAAATTTAAAAACAAAAATAAAATTTCGATGTCAAAACTATTATTTAAAAATTTCTCAAAATTCAGTAAATTACATTAAAAATTCAAAACTAACTTTATTAGAACGGAAATCGTGTGCTCTTTCCTATTGTGTATCTATTTTTTTCGTACAATTATCTGAAGCCATGCTATTGAGAAATTAGTGCGAAAAATCGCCCAAAACAACTCAAAATATTAAATAATTTTCTACATAAAATTTTAAAATTCCAGCTTCAAGGTGCATTGAGTCACCATTAAGACTACCTGTGTGCAAAATTTCAAGGCTGCAAGTGCGATAGATTCGTCTGGACATTGCACGCACACAAACATTGCCTTTTATAAGTATAGATTAAACACAATAGTTGCAGAGAGGATATAATTCTAAAAAATAATTTGTAATCAAGCAAAGGTAAATAGTTTTGTTTCTTTTTTTTTTTTTGTAGGAAAAGGCTGTGATGAAGGGCGCTTATTTACCAAAGAAAGTGATTTTATTGCAAAAGATATTTTAAAATTTATTACAGAAAGTAAGTTCTCGTATGCCAATTTCATGTTTTTTACATTTGTTTTTATATTGTTTAAAAGTGTTTTGATTCCAACTTTTTTTTCAGGCATTTTGAAGACTATTGAACCATAGCAATATCAGTGTGCAACCAATCTGAATTTATACACGTGTACACATTTCATGCTATTTCACTTTGAAAATAAATATCTTCATCTTTCATTGTTCATTTTTTTTACCTTGGTTTATTTTCTACATTTAAATAAAATTTTAAAATTATTGAATTTTAGGCAGTACTTATTTGCAAATTTGATTATCACCGTGGAAGTGCTATGATTTACAGTCTTACACTGTGTAGTGAAGATTTCTACATAACTTAAATTAAATTATGCCCTTTTAAATTCATTTTGAATAGTTAAATAATTAGCTAATAAAAATTATTAGATTTTTGACTTGATGAAGGTTATTTTTAGTAATGAAATTTTAATTTTCATTGATTTTATTTAAGAATTTAACTTTCAAATAAATTTTCTCTATTATTTTTTGCCTTAATCCTTACTCTCATTTATAAGGATTTAGACAACTGCAACTGAAAATTTAAAAAAAAAATCGTGTGTAAAATTAAAAATGCACATGTAGGGATAAAGATATTATTTAAAGGAATTAAATAAAAACTACTTAAAAATGAAATCTAATGGTTTGATTTCAAACAAAAAGATCAATAACTTTTCTTTGATGTTTGTGTGACTATCAGATTACCTGAAGATGTACTTGGATGGGCAGAGAATTTCCTTTGATGGATTTCATCCAATATTTGATACAGATTCACAATTTTGGTGTTAAAAACTCGTACATAATTTCATTCCTCTCACCGATTCTGTTTCTGAATTATCATGTTCATATAAACACACATACAGGCAGACATAATTCCAAATTTTTTAGGAGGTACTCCACAAGTTTAAAAATTGGGAGATTCCTTTAAGTCGAACATTTTGGCAACTACTTTCTCTTTGGGTACTTCAAATTCGAGAAAGAAAAAAAAAGGTTAACACATTATAGTATTATATCTATCTTTAGGTGTGCTTTTCAATGGTAATTTACTTACCTGATGCTCTTTAAGAAGTTGTATTCATTTAAACTTCCTACACTTTATTCTGAGAGGAATCACAATATGGGGACTAGAGCTGCTTTATTTGATACTGTTTAAGTAGTTGTGTTTCTTGAAGCGTCTCGTGTTTTATTCTAAGTTAGAGCTTATCTTCACAACCTTAAATAGGATTGTATAGTATTCTATCGGGGTTGCAGAAGCTTTGAAGCACCTCCTTTCATACTTTTCAATATTTGTAAATAAAATAATGTTGAAAAAAATCATTTAGAATACACAACAAAAAAAAAACTTCATTCATATTTATCTGCAATAATTTATTATTTTTTTTATCTCTGATTATAAGTACTATACATAATTAAAACACTTTTAGTAACATCACACTTCACAAAAGCAAATAATTTCATAGCAGCAGATCACTTCAACATGCAAATTATAAACTTCTGCTGCCTGAGGGGAAAATCATCTTTATCTGCTAATATAAAGATGAAAATTTAGAAGTTATACAAATGTGTAGTTTTCCAATTTTAAAACCATCAAATGTGTTAGGTGGGCTCATGACTCTTTAAATTAAACCTTGAAGTGTTTCTTGGAAAATACCAGAACCATCCACTGCAGAAAATATTTTATGTAATTTAAGCAAATATGTATTTCTCAGGTGAAAGGAAGCCAGTTTGGAATATCATCTCTCTGTGGCAACCAAAAACATAGGATAGATCAGGTATAATCTTTTTTCTGTTCACAACCCCCTTTTTAGATGAGAATAATTTTGAAAGCATTGAAATTGAAAATAGAAATGAAATATTACAGTGAATTAGCAAGTGTATTCTGCATTTGATGATTGGAAATAAATTAAGTTACAAAAACCAAACACACATTTAAAAATTATTTTATTCAGCAAAATTACATTAGTATATTTCATGAAAGTATCACAAAAATCATGATATTCAACAAATAAGGCTTTCATACAAAGGTTTAAAAGTTGCTACAAACACTTGCATTATTGAATTAAATTTCTTAAGAAGTCTCTAGAAAGATGTGTTCTCTTTTTACCAAAGAGGAAAGCAGCAAGATGGTTACTTATTACTACTGAAAGTTAAAATTTATCACAAAATAAATGAAGGAAAAATTGGCTGTTGGTATTATACAGAAAAATGTTTGCAGAAACTGAAATGACAGAAAAACAAGCAGCAAAGGGGTGAAACAATTCATTCATGACTAGTTTTCATCCCTGCGACTTAGATTCTATTACTACTGAAAAATTCTCTGGTTACAGATAGTCACTGATATTCAAGTCCTAATGCTATTTAATCCTTTCCGGCCCAGTGACGCCAAAGAGATGGAATAGTATGCTTTTAATAATAAATAGATGTCATCACTTGCATGTTCCTAGATGGCAACATGATCTGGATACAAATGAATAATGAATGAATAATTTTAATTAATTATTCTGGATGAAATAAATTAATCAAGATTTAATGAATAATTTTAATTATTCTAGATGAAATAAATTAATCAAGATGAAATGAATAATTTTAAACATAAAATATTTCTAAATTGTTTTTATCTCAATATTTAATTTTTTTATGTTAGCGAATAATAATTTGGATTGAAGAGGGTTAATGTATCAAAACAAAGATTCCAATAACTTCTAGATAATAATGCAGAGAAAATTCTTTTCCCTGTTCAAGTTACTCTCTTAAATTCAGCCAATTTTTCATAATTGACTTAACATGTAAGTGACAATTCTATATTTATAACATCTAGAAATTTATTGCTTAAGTAATATTTAATCCTTTACCCTCCAAAAACTAATTGGAAACATATTGTACTTTGCATGTCACATTTGCAGATTATAAACATAGAATAATGCCTTGAAAGATTATGCAATTACTTTGATTAGCAACCAAAACAAGTAATAACAATCTCCATAAAATCCTGTCTAAATTTTTGAATAAAAATTGTATCGTACGTGTTTTGAGGGTAAAGTATGCATGCAACTCATGTCCCCTTAACAGAGCAAATGGAGAACTAAAGGTTAATTTTTTAAAAACATTATTTCCTTGGAATTTTACATAACACCTAGCATTTAAGTTGCGTGGTTATGAGAAGTGGGAAAATTACATTTTTAATACTGCTAGTGCAGTAACAAGATTTGCCCACGATAGATGGGCAGGGGATGGCAAGCACTCCTTTCAAAATGTTAAAGAAACTTCATTTATTTTGGCATTAAAATGTCAGTTTTATTTAGTAGTAGGCACTAAAAATTGTACTAAAAAGTTAAATTAAATACGGTGAAGATAAGGTAAGCTCTAAAAAAAGTAAGTATATTAATACAGTTATTATTCTCTTAAGTATCAAATTTAATAGCTTTCTTTAGTTGCATTTCTACAAAAGCTCTAAGATCTGGCTCAGGAATAGAGTTCAAAGCTTCCTGCCATTTCTCTTTATCATTTCCATAATAAAACCTAACTTCTGCCACATATTTGAACCACACACAGTTTTGACAACCACTCTCACAACATGCACCAATCTCAGGTTTTTCAGGTGGTTTATCTAGGGAATATGCTTCTTCCTTTGATTGAATACTATTAGAGTCTTCATTTGTTGATTTTTTTCGAAATGTGCCATGCTTGTTTAATTGCATTGTTGAAAGCAAAATTGTCTGTGCTGTCCTTTTCATAAATGACAGTTGATTACACAGCTGATATTTTCTTACAGTCGCAAGTAGAACCATTTCCTATCTGTAAACCGTCTTTGTCTATAAATTGAGGGGAAAAAAAAATTTCTTAAATTCCAATTTTTGATGCGTAAATACATTATTCATTAGTTATTTTTCATTAATTTTTTTAGCCGTCCTAAAGAGAGAGAGAGATCCTCAATGCTAGTTACATTTATTTCTATGTTCCTTGTTTCATTCCATGATTCTACTTGTTTAATTACAATTCTGGTTACATTAAGAAAATCCATCTGATGCAGTAGGCATTGTCATTCAGAATGGAAATAGGTGTTTTATTAATTTTTATTATCTTTCTATACATATTCTCATTTTACTAGCAGCACAGAATTTCTTCAAGAATCTTTCATAAAATGAAAAGTTTTGTCAACAACTTTAGTGGATGAGAATGTTTATGGTATTGACTTCAACAAGGGTGTCAAGCTCAAATGCTATCACTGACCAAATAAACCAGGTCTAAGCTTATGTGGGCCACAAAAATAAGTTAATTAATTAAAAATCTAAGTTTATTTTGAAAACACAGTATGAAAAAGAAAAGGGACAATTGTAAAGTTAATGTTTCTTTCTAACTTTTGGCATCTCTTCTTTGCTATCAACTTTCCTACTTTGTAGTACAAAATGACTGGAACAAACAAAGAAAACAAGAAAAATTAAGTTAACCTAAAACCAGATAAATTTTGTTAGGTCACTGTATTTTTCTGTACATTTGTTACATTAAAAAAAAAATTATGTTCATTTGAGTGAAATGAAGTCGTCATATTTGTTGAAAGGTGCCCCATGGGTGGGGCACGTTTCAACGGATTTAAGCTTCATATGAAATGTATAATTTCCCCTTTTAGTTCACTCCAATACAAAGCTGAGTAGCTGCCTAAGATTCTGTTCTAACCAATCATGCTAAATACTGAAATAAAAAATATATACTTTCTACAAAAATGAGGTTATACTAAAAATTATTGAAAGATGCCTCCTCTCGCATACATGTAATATTATGATTGCAGGATTTTTTTAAATTAAGCTATGAAATTGTTACATAATGTCATATAACACATGACATGCGTCACAAAGATAATCGTTGTGGGCTGCAAGTTCGACACCCTTGGTCTTCAAGACAATAAAGTTGATCTAGTTACGTCTCATACAAATATTTCAAAACTAGTACATCGTACAGATGTAGAAAACTGTTACATCAAAAAGTAAAAATAATCCAGAAAAGCTATGAATTGAAAAGGAGTATGATATATAGTGAAGAGCCATCTTGCATGAAATAAGCACTTAGTACAACAGTGGAATTAGAACAGCATATTTATAGTCAGAATCTGCTGCACAATTGGACTTAATTGGCAACCTGTTTAAGTTACACTTATCTGTGAGACAAGAAAATATAACAGTGGCGAATCTAGGGGGGCTATCAGGCTGCACCCTCCCTCCCCCCCAGAGCTAAGCCAGAAATCTTGATTTTATTTAAAATCACTACAATTGTTTGTTCTTAATTTCCCTTTTTAAAAAAATAATAAAAACGTGATAACATTGCTTTCTGGATTAACAGGCTCAAAATAAATTTTCCTACTTTTCTAGTCATTCCAGTTATACTTGTAGCGTTGAAGCGGTCAAAGACATTTTTTGGCTAGTTACTTCATTGCATTTTTTATTAAATTACCAAAAGTATTGTAGTGTTTTATATTATTCTGTCAGGTGAGTAAAATCTGTAAAGTTAAAGTGTTTTGGTTTACATAAGCCATGAGGTTTGAGATTTGTCACGACGATACAAAACTTTTATGACCTCAGCCCCCCCAACCCAAATCCTGGATTCGTCACTGAAATATAATAATTTGTAATGGTCATAAGAAGATCGAAATTAATCTATGGAAGTTGTGGTTAGGTTTGATAATTTTTGTTTTTATTGATTCTTAGCAATAAGAAGGCCAAAGGATAGCAATACAATTGGAATTGGTCTTCAGAACATAATATTAGATGTTCTAACTGGTGGTTATTCTGGGATTTTAAAGTGGTAATTCTAGCCAAATGCAATAGGTTTAAGTTTAGAAAAATATGAGGTTTGAGATGCATGCTTGCTATTATGCAGCTTTGTCTCAAAATTGAGGGGAAAAAAATTGAGAATGAAATCTCAAATTGAAGACTGTACACAAGGGAGTCGACATAAATTAAAGTGAGAAAATGATGTGAATGCCTCATTCAATTCCTAATTTCAACTTCACATGTTTCTACAAAAGAAATTTGGAACAGTATGTCATTATTAACCAGTCGACTGAGCTAACCTCTTTTGAAAGTGTCACAAAAAATGAAGCAATCATGAGTATACTTGTCACACACAGAGTAAGTGCTGCTGTTAAAATATTGAATTACAAATACAGTTTTATTTGGGAAAATTTTATTACTAATGTACATTTGTTTAACTTAAACATATATATT
This sequence comes from Araneus ventricosus, assembly GCA_013235015.1. Classification (NCBI taxonomy): domain Eukaryota; kingdom Metazoa; phylum Arthropoda; class Arachnida; order Araneae; family Araneidae; genus Araneus; species Araneus ventricosus. The sequence continues at coordinate 2,346,782 of BGPR01000010.1, read as the reverse complement.
TTGCATAAAAAAAGAATATTTAAGCATAAAGATGGACGTCAGGCACTAATAATAATAAAACCACGAAAGGATAGAACAAGTTAAATGGTCTAATGAGATCTTTGTACATAATAAAGGTTAGACAGGATCATAATTTTTTTATTGCCTGCTAAAACAAAACATGACTCCCAAGTGGCTTCACTTAGAAAGGAAAAACGACTACTTTGTTCACATTGCACAAAGTTTTTTCATAATAAATATTTATATATTTTATTTCTTCTTGGCCTCCAAATATTTTAAGCATTTTGAAATTAAGAATATAATTTAGTTTTCACCAAAATTACAATTTAAATAGCCATTGGTCACTTTTTCCCCGCATGATGAGTATACTCGTCATAATACAAAATATTGCCATTTCTCCACAACAAGTATACTACTCACCAAACTCAGCTAACTGGTTAAATGTTTCCTGCAATTAAATATGAAATGATGATACTATCTCATAAATGCTTTCAGAAATTAAATTCTAAAAGGCAAAGTTGTGTTACATAATTTTGACTTTAAAAAAAGTGATCCTGTCTGTTTTCAGATGGAGGTTCTTTATATTTTCCATACTCATAACAAACAATACATTCTTTTAGAGTCAGTTTAAATACTTGACTGCTTTAAAAAAAAAAGTAGCACTAAAAAAAATTGTCCAACACTTCCGAAAATTATGTGGAATACAATCTAAATTTTTACTTTATATGTGGAATTTGCCCCCCCCCCTATTTTTTAAGTTCATTTGAATCATTTTTACTTTCTCATACAAAGCGTACAAAGAGAAAGTATTGTAATCGTCAAAAAATTCGAACTCAAGATTTTAACGAATCTCCACATATTAGACCTCCCCGAGTCCGAAAAACACAATTTTGGAATTATGTCTGTCTGTGATCACGATAACTCAAAAACTATTAGAACCATGGGATTAAATTTGGTATGTTATCTTTACACATAATTTGTAGGTTTCTATCAAATTTTGGACAAAATTCGTCAACGGGAAGTCTGTCTGTTTGTCCACGTTCATGTGAACACTTTAACTCAAAAACTTGAATAACTAGATGGATAAAATTTGGTACACATTTTTATCATCAGGAATGTAGGTTTGTATCAAATTTTGGACCAAATCCTTTAAAGGGTTGATTGTCTGTCGGTCTGTATAATCACATACTTTTGAATGCAATAACTTAACAAAATTACTTAGATAAATGAAATTTTGTATGTGGCCTTCTAACCTTAATTGTAGATTTGTGTTAAATTTTTGTGTCAATCAGTTAAAAAAAAGTTGTTCAAATTGCATATTCATTTGAAATTGCAATTGAGTATTCGCAACAGTAAACTGCCACCAAGCGGATGTTCACAGTACGATTTCTTTTCGCATGGGGGGGGTCATTCCATGTCGAATCAACACAGTTTTAGAACAAAATTTACCTCACCATCTCAGATTTTCATGAAATTTGGCAGAGATGTACTATTGATATAGACTTGGAAAAATACCAAATTTCATCAAGATATGTGAACTCCTTTTTGAATTACAGCAATGTAAAGTTTCAAAAATTTGCCTAAAAACCGCAAACGGAAATCTTTTGAATTGCTCTAGGAGCTCTCCTAATTGAGCTGGAGATCTGGGACAGGTGTCATTTTACAGCATTTTGCATGCTCTTTCCAATGGTATACAACATACTATAGGTTAGTATACAAAATTTTTTGTCAAAATTTAAATTAAAATTTTAATTTTTCAAAAAGTACATATTTTAAAATTTTCAAATTAATTCCATGAATAGTTTGTATTGTTGTAAATCACCTGGCAAAATATTAATTTGGGATGACACTGGGTTAATAGTTAAAAAAATTTTGAACTGAAGCTTGTTTTTCATTAATTCCCTGTATTGAGCTGAATAATACAAGAAGGCTAATATTTACACTTCCGTCAAAATAAATATGAATGCTAACCTGAAGGAAGAACACAGTAATTAGTCTTAAAATAATTAAATCGTACATATTTGTACTTGGCACAATACTTATTAGCTCGTACTTTAACAATAAACAGATAAAATAATGACATTAAAGGTAAAAACAATTCAAAACAAATAAAATTAAAATAAGATATAAACAAAGCATCTGGAGTGTGCTAATGCTGCAAGCAACCAAGATAACAATGAAAATGCAAAAAACACCTAACATAATGAATGAAATTCTTAAGAAATTAAGATTGAACAAGGAAGGAGCAGTTTTCTGGACAGCACAAGGAAGAAAAGTTCATCTGGTGGCTTCTTTAAACTGCTCCTTCTTTGTTCAATCTTAATTTCTTAAGAATTTTATTCATTATATTAGGTGTTTTTCCTACTTTAAAGAAGCTTACAAACATTTCAAAGGCATAAAAATAGGTTTCTCTAAATTTGCTGAGTTGAGACTGGAACATTGTGTATTAGCTGGTCAAAGTGGCACACACTCTGTTTGTGTATGCCTAACTTACCAAAATGTCAAATTGATTATAGACAATGCTAAAATGAATACTGTAACAAATGGCAACATAAAAAATTACAAGCAACGCCTACCAAAAGTACTTTCTAACCCATCAACAATTGATTGCAACATATGGGGAAATGTGTTTACTGTCCAAGTGAAACTGAGAAGGTACAATTTTGAAAGAATCCTTTGCTGTAAATTTGATTGAACAAGTTCCACCAGTGGGTTTCAGTTTGCCAAAGACAAGTTTCCTAGAGATCATTTCCTTTCTAAAAACCTTAGAGAAATCTTCGGAAAAATGTATTGATTTATTCTGCAGCAAGTTGCCTTCTTTGGTTCAGCACAACTTCATTGCCAAACAACAGGGAGCATTTTTTAATTACAGAAAAGGATATCTCAAAGAGTTTGTTACCAGTGATTTTTTGAAAATTATAGCATAGCAAGATGAAGCACAGAGGTATCACTGGACAAGCCAACAGGTCACAATCCATCCTTTTGTAACATATTTCAAACAGGAAAACGAAGTTGAACATGTTAGTTACGTAGTTGTTTCTGACTGCCTAGAGCACAACACAGTTGCTGTTTACACCTTTAAAAAAATAAACTCCTACCCTCTCCGACATCTAAATTTCAAAAACTTCCAAACAAGATTTTTTTTATTTTTCAGATGAGTCTACCACCGAATACAAAAATAAGAAAAACTTTTTGAACTTCTGCTTTCATGAGGAAGATTTTAAAGTGAAAGGAGAGTGTTATTTTTTGGTCACAGAACATGGAAAAGGATCTTGCGAAGGAATAGGGGGTTCAATAAAGAGACTGGCACCTTGTGCTAGTTTACAATGACCATATAAAAATCAAACTCGAACCCCATGACAACTTTTTGAGTGGAATGTAAAAAATTTTACCAAGGTAGATTTTGCCTACTCAACCCAAGAGGAATATGCTGAATCAGAATTGTTCTTGAAAAGTCACCTTGATCAAGCATTGGCTATCCAAGGAACCAAGCAATATCATACATTCATTCTCAAAACTACATCAACATTATTGGTGAAATACTTTTCATATGATTTGCAGGGTTGGGAAAAAGAAGTGGCAAAATATCCAAATAAACTGAAATTAGAAGACATATCAGGTTACATCACCACTATCTATGAAGGAAACTAATGGCTCGGCTATGTTTTGCAGAAAAATGAAGAATTTGATTAAGTAAAAATAACTTTTCATCATGAAAGCTAATAAGTATTCTGCCAAATACAAAAACATGTACGATTTAATTATTTTAGACTCATTACTGTATTCTTTCTTCAGGTTAGCATTCATATTTATTTTGACGGAAGTGTAAATATTAGCCTTCTTGTATTATTCAGCTCAATACAGGGAATTAATGAAAAACAAGCTTCAGTTCAAAATTTTTTTAACTATTAACCCAGTGTCATCCCAAATTAATATTTTGCCAGGTGATTTACAACAATACAAACTATTCATGGAATTAATTTGAAAATTTTAAAATATGTACTTTTTGAAAAATTTAAAATTAAAATTTTAATTTAAATTTTGACAAAAATTTTGTATACTAACCTATAGTATATTGTATACCATTGGAAAGAGCATGCAAAATGCTGTAAAATGACACCTGTCCCAGCTCTCCAGCTCAATTAGGAGAGCTCCTAGAGCAATTCAAAAGATTTCCGTTTGCGGTTTTTAGGCAAATTTTTGAAAATTTACATTGCTGTAATTCAAAAAGGAGTTCACAAATCTTGATGAAATTTGGTATTTTTCCAAGTCTATATCAGTAGTACATCTCTGCCAAATTTCATGAAAATCCGAGATGGTGAGGTTTATAGAGTGTTGATTTGACATGGAATGGACCCTGGGCGAGGTCCACGAAGGAAATAGTAGCGAGCGACAAACACAATTTTCGGAAATTATGGCAACCCCACTAAATTGAAACTTCATTTTGACATTCTCCAGATGGATGACCTTGATTAACCAGAGGTGTGAAATCTGCAATATCTATAATAAAATTTCTTAATCAAAAATATTAAATAAAATCTTATTAGTTGTGGTACCCTCAGCGCACATAAAAATTGCGAAAATACACAGTTTTAATGCTCACGGAATGCGGGCCAAGACGCTTTTTTTTTGCTAAATATCAAGTTTTTGGGAATACATAAATTTTATATGTTTCGTTGTAAATCACCATTCATAATTTTTTTTCTCAAAATATCTAGACCGTGGGTAAATACCAGAGTTATATACCCAAAACTATTTACCGCCCCACTGAGTATTTACCCACCCCACATTACTGGTCGTATGCGAGAAAATTTCGGGGAGGCTACTCCCGCTGGTTTTATTACAAATTAGAATTATTTTTTTATTATATACAAGATAATGATTCTAGTAGGCTTATTCATGCTTCATTGATTTGTGAACATAATGCATCAGTGTGCTTATATATAGCAGTTTTATAATTTTTATATATAACAGGCATACACACGTACAGGGGGAAAAAAGAATATTTGAAAGACTTTTTTTTCCACAAATTGTATTTCGTACTAATTATTTTTCTCAAAAATTTATTTAAATCACTTAACTGAACTGGCCACTGAAAAAGTTAAATTATATCTACTAATAATAAAGGAGAATGTGTGTCTGTCTGTGTGTTGGCACTCTACAAGGCAGACCTCTGAACCTAGAGCTACGAAATCTAGCACAAACATATACTTTGGAAGGTGGGAATGTGCATTTTTGTAAAATTTTAATTAGAATTTTAATTAATTAAAATGTAAACAAACTTTGGTGTTTTTCCTTAATAACTTCCAAAGTTGTTACAACACTAAAATCATTTTTACACTATCTGAAAGTGCAAAAAAATTATCTTTTCAATGATATCAATTAAATTGCCATACAATTTTTTCTCTAATTTTAATGAACTTTTAAAAATATTTTTTAGGATAATTTGCAACAATACTTTTCATTGTTGCAACATAATTCACACTGTTTTCATTGTTTAAATAAAATTCAGACAACAGAAATAAGAGATTATAATAGATACATCCGTCATTTTGCATTCATTGTAGTATTGATATAGGACATCAAAAAAATTCCAACCATTCATGTAACTTTAATAAAAAGAAATCCAAAACAAAGAAAGCTCAAATCAATTATCTATGTTTTATTTTAAAACTCATTCTTCATGCTACTATATGATCCTTTGAAACACAAAAAGAAGAGATGGTATTTCATAGGGAATAAAACAAATTTAAAAAATACTGTAACAAACGTATGTTATATAGGGATAAATTTTTTAATTGGTATATTTTAGGTGCATCCTAAATCTATTTTGGTAAATTTCCCACTATATTAAAGCTTTGCAAAATATAAATAATTTTTATGATAATATTACATATTTTTATTCATGCAAATTGTGCTACCTATTTCAAATTACAGTAATCAAGATAGTTTAATCGGAATGTGAACGAACACGGATGCCCAGTGGTTTTTGGAATGTTTTCCAAGAATATTTGCCTCGTCCTCTGATCCCCGTTCTTCCTTCTCTACATCTAAATGTGATGGTTTTCCTAAAGGAATACTTAGTGTAAAGAATCGAAACCAATTAGTGAATACTCATGGAATGTCAAAACCATGATATAGAGTAATTATTTAAACCGGAGTTGGTAAAATCACTGAAAGTGAATTACTAAAATACAATAAATGATTCGATAAAAAGCTCACTTTAACATTTAAGGGCATCGGGGTTTGAATTTCTCTTAAAATTCTGCACTTTTTTTTCAACGTCTTGAGTGAATAAAACATATTACAAAAAACATTTAAAATTGCCAAGAAATATATTTACTTGCAGTTATAGTTGATTTTGCACCAACATGTGCAGTGCAGCAGTGCAGTTTCAAATCCGGAAGTAGAACTATGGATGATGTTATCGACAGAAAATCCTTATCCCTCACTCAGCGGAGAAGCGAGTAGTGATGTGTCGTTCACTCCGGAACGAATTCGCGGATCCGGATCCTCAAAGGGAACGAACGGATCCGATTCCGACCAAAAGGAACGAATCCGCGGAATCGGACTCATGATGAATCCGCGGAATCGGATTCGCGATGAATCAGCGGAATTGGATTCGCGATGAATCCGCGGAATCGGATTCGTGAATTGGAATTGGATTCACTCTGATTCCGCGGATTCGGAATTACTGATTCCGATTCAGAATCACTGATTCGGATCCATAATTTTAGAGAAAATTATTATTTTTTTAAAAAATCCTGAAAAACAAAAAAATAATATTTCTTGTTATTGCATCATGTTTTCACATCTCCGCATCTTTCACAGCCGCATGTTTTAATTTTGGAAGAGTTTTAATCATTCCGCCCTAATTAAACGCTAATTAAAATGGCTTTATCTTTTGTAATTCTATAAAAGAAGAACCAGAATCAGCACAATTTTATTAACTATCATAAACACCACGGTTCCGTTCAGATTTTTTAATCTTCAAATTTTTTTTGTATTTTTATCCTATTTACGGACTCTAAAATTTTCTTCCGCTATTTTAAGCCCTTTTTTCTTTTTCACACTTGGGCTATGGTAAGCAAGCTGATTTCATAGAACATGCTAAAATTTCTAGTTTGAAAGTAGTCCTGGTGCTCTAACTGAATTTCATGACCATCTGCCGTCATTTTAATTAAAATCCTCTCACCTGCAATCTGTGTAAACAAAGAGTTTCGCAACTCATTTCGTGACTTCTTAACATTAGCCACCACAGTGCCAGATTATTCCCGAAATTTCATCTTTCTCAACTGATCGGCTCTCTTTCTATTTATATTTTAATTATTCCCCCAACTAAAATGGTTAAAATTATTAAAATGGTTATAACACCTGGATTTTTGCAACTATAGAAAGCAAAGAAACTTAGAACTACATATCCTTTGATCGTTCATTTAATTCTTATCTTAAACAACTGAACTAAACAATTATGATAACTTCAATGCTCCACATTTTCACTAACGCACTCAATATTATAAAATATCCAGACTTCCTGCTTTTGTTACGAACAAAGCACAATATCACATTCACAAAATTTAACAGGTCAGTAAAAGAATTATTTAACAATAAATAGTTATCTCACTTCATTGATGCAATAAGGTTATATCAGATTGTTAAGTCTCAGTACATTTTTGAGTATAAACGCATCAAGTAGAATAATCTTCAACTGAAAATAACTTTTAACATAAACCGAAAGAAAAATGTTAATAAATTTGGCGCATTGCAAAATTGGAAAAAAAAAAACCCCATTCGCACCATACTTTAAAAACCAAAACTCCCTTCTTTGAAATCCTTTTTAGTAAAAAAAACTACAAAACAGACAGGAAAATTTTTTTATGATTTTTCGTTCTAAAGTCAAAATTGCCACCACAAAAATATTTTCATTTCTTAAAGCTCGATAAAAATAAAATTACTTTCAACTAATCAAGTGGAATGCCGAAAACTAAATGTTTTTGTCCACACTTTTGTCCCTTTCATTAATACTTTTTTTTGAAAATCTTACTGTAAGTCTTTTCCGTCTTGGGAAATGTAATTATCACAATTTCTCACACGTACGGCTCATGCCTTATCTATACAGTAAAGCCAATTATCACCTGATGGGGCTTCACATATCTTCTCCTTGCTAGACCTCCCAACGACTGTGAAATTGTTCCCACGTTTTTCCTCCGGAATTGAGAGAATTCTAAACATATATGTTAGGAGAAATTAATTCTTATTTTTTCTCAGTAGAAAAAAAGTCCTGACGTGCTACTAAAATTGTTTGATGTAATTAGTTTAAAAATATGTTTATCATTTACAGAAAATAAATGTCCTTATTTGGGTATTTTATCATTTGGGGTAAAAACCAATTTTACGATTATGCACGCACATTAAGAAACAAGTGGACATTGTGGTTACCTCCCCGCCCCGGGGGGGGGGGGGGGGGGGGGGGGGGGGGGGGGGGGGGGGGGGGGGGGGGGGGGGGGGGGGGGGGGGGGGGGGGGTCATTACTTCGTTCCAGTTACGTATTGTATGCAATTACTTTGATTAACAACCAAAACAAGTAATAGCAATCTCCATGAAATCCTGTCTAAATTTTTTTTGAATAAAAAATTATATGCGTCACGATGTTTTGAGGGTAAAGTATGCATACAGCTCATGTCCCATAACTTAGAAACAAAATGGAGAACTAAAAGGTTAATTTTTTAAAACATTATTTCCTTGGAATTTTACACAACACCTAGCATTTAAGTTAGCGTGGTTATGAGAAGTGGGAAAAAATTACATTTTAATACTGCTAGTGCAGTAACAAGATTTACGATAGATGGGCAGGAGATGGCAACCTCCTTTCAAAATGTTAAAGAAACTTCATTTATTTGGCATTAAATGTCAGTTTTATTTAGTAGTAGGCACTAAAATTGTATAAAAGTTAAATTAATCTCGGTGTGAAGATAGGTAAGCTCTAAAAAGTAAGTATAATATTAATACGGTTATTGATACTCTTAATTATCAAATTTAATAGCTTTCTTGCAGTTGCATTTCTACAAAGCTCTAAAGTCTGGCTCAGGAATAGAGTTCAAAGCTTCCTGCCATTTCTCTTTATCATTCCATAATAAATTCTTCTGCCACATATTTGAACCACACACAGTTTTTGACAACCACTCTCTAGCATGCCAATCTCAGGTTTTCAGGTGGTTTATCTAGGAATATGCTTCTTCCTTTGATTGAATACTATTAAGTCTTCATTTGTTGATTTTTTTCGAAATGTGCCATGCTTGTTTAATTGCATTTGTTGAAAAGCAAAATTGTCTGTGCTGTCCTTTTCATAAATGACAGTTGATTACACAGCTGATATTTTCTTACATTCATAAGTAGAACCATTTCCTATCTATAAACCCGTCTTTGTCTATAAATTGGGGAAAAAAAAAATTTCTTAAATTCAATTTTTGATCGCGTAAATACATTATTCATTAGTTATTTTTCATTAATTTTTTTAGCCGTCCTAAAGAGAAGATCCTCAATACTGATTCCATTTATTTCTATGTTCTTGTTTCATTCCTTGATTCTGCTTGTTATTACAATTCTGGTTACATTAAGAAAATCCATCTGATGCAGTAGGCATTGTCATTCAGAATGGAAACCGTTGTTTTATTAATTTTTGTTATCTTTCTATACATATTCTCATTTTACTAGCAGCACAAATTTCTTCAAGAATCTTTCATAAAATGAAAAGTTTTGTCAACAACTTTAGTGGATGAGAATGTTTATGTGTATTGACTTCAACAAGGGTGTCAAGCTCAAATGCTATCACTGACCAAACAAACCAGGTCTAAGCATGTGGGCCACAAAAATAAATTAGATGAGTAAAAAAATCTAAGTTTATTTTTTGAAAAGCCACAGTGTAAAGAAAAAAGAAAAAAGGGACAATTGTAAAGTTAATGTTTCTTTCTAACTTTTGGCATCTCTTCTTTTATATCAACTTTCCTACTTTGTAGTACAAAATGGCTAGGAACGATAAAAGAAACAAGAAAAATTAAGTTAACCTAAAACCAGATAAATTTTGTTAGGTCACTGTATTTTCTGTACATTTATTTACATTAAAAAAAAATTATGTTCATTTAGTGAAATGATGGTGCGTCATATTTGTTGAAAGGTGCCATGGGTGGAGACGCGTTTCAACAGTTCAAAACTTCATATGAAATGTATAATTTCCCCTTTAGTTCTCAATACAAAGCTGAGTAGCTGCCTAGAATTCTGTTCTAATCATGCTAAATACTGAAATAAAAAAAATATATACTTTCTACAAAAATGAGGTTATGCTAAAATTATTGAAGATGCCTCCTCTCTACTTATACATAATAATGTATGATTGCAGGATTTTTTTAAATTAAGCTATGAAATTGTTACATAATGTCATATAACACATGACATCGTCACAAAATGTCGTTGTAGGCTGCAAGTTAGAACACCCTTGGTCTTCAAGACAATAAAGTTGAGTCTGAATTCGTCTCATACAAATATTTCAAAACTAGTACATCGTACAGATGTGAAAACTGTTACATCAAAAGTAAAATAATCAGAAAAGCTATGAATTGAAGAAGGTATGATATAGTGAAGAGCCATCTTGCATGAAATAAGCACTTAGTACAACGAAGTGGAATTAGAGACAGCATATTTATAGTCAGATCTGCTGCACAGTGAACTTAATTGGCAACTGTTTAAGTTACACACTTATCTGTGAGACAAGAAAAATATAACAGTGGCGAATCTAGGGGCTATCAGGCTGCACCCTCCCCTCCCCCCAGAGCTAAGCCAGAAATCTTGATTTATTTAAAATCCACTACAATTGTTTGTTCTTAATTTCCCTTTTAAAAAATAATAAAAGCAGCTGATAACTTATTGCTTTCTGGATTAACAGGCTCAAAATAAATTTTCTACTTTTCTAGTCATTCAGTTATACTTGTAGCGTTGAAGCGGTCAAAGACATTTTTTGGCTAGTTACTTCATTGCATTTTTTTATTAAATTACCAGAGTATTGTAGTGTTTATATTATTCTGTCAGGTGAGTAAAATCTGTAAAGTTAAAGTGTTTTGGTTTACATAAGCCATGGTTTGAGATTTGTCACGTGATACAAAATTTTATGACCTCAGCCCCCCCCAACCCAAATCCTGGATTCAGTCACTGAAATATAATAATTTGTAATAATAGATTCTGAAAGATCAGGGAGTAATCTATGGAAGTTTGGTTAGGTTTGATAATTTTGTTTTTATTGATTCTTAGCAATAAGAAGGCCAAAAGGATAGCAATACAATTGGAATTGGTCTTCAGAACTAATATTAGATATTTCTAACTGGTGGTTATTCTGGGATTTTAAATTGGTAATTCTAGCCAAATGCAATAGGTTTAAGTTTAGAAAAATATGAGGGTTTGAGATGCATGCACTTTATTATGCAGCTTTGTCTCAAGTGAGGGAAAAATTGAGATAATCTCAAATTGAAGACTGTACACAAGGGAGTCATTTATAAATTAAAGTGAGAAAATGATCTAGAATGCCTCATTCAATTCTAATTTCAACTTCACATGTTCTACAAAGAAATTTGGAACAATTATGTCATTATTAACCAGTCGACTGAGCTAACCTCTTTTGAAAGTGTCACAAAAAATAGAGCAATCCTTAAGTATACTTGTCACACACAGAGTAAGTGCTGCTGTTAAAATATTGAATTACAAATACAGTTTTTATTTGGAAGAATTTTATTACTAATGGCATTTGTTTAGCAAACATATATATTTTGCATAAAAAAAAAAGAAATATTTAAGCATAAGATGAATCAGGCATAATAATAATAAAACCACGAAGAGATGAGAACAAATTTAAATGGTCTAATGAGAGATCTTTGTACATAATAAAGGTTAGACAGGATCTTAATTTTTTTTGTGCCTGCTAAAACAAAACACTTATGACTCCCAAGTGGCTTCACTTAAAAGGAAGCTTGACTACTTTGTTCATTGCACAAAGTTTTTTTCTGTAAATATTTATATATTTTATTTTCTGCCTTGGCCTCAAATATTTTAAGCATTTTGAAATTAAGAATATAATTTAGTTTCACAAAATTACAATTTAAATAGCCGTGGTCACTTTTTCCCCATGATAGGCCTGCCGTCTTAATACAAAAATCTTGCCATTTCTCCACAACAAACCTACTCTTCAAACTCAGCTAACTGGTTAAATGTTTCCTGCAATTAAATATGAAATATTCAAATACTATCTCATAAAATGCTTTCAAGTAATTCTAAAGGCAAGTTGTGTTATAATTTTGACTTTAAAAAATGATCCTGTCTGTTTCAGATGGAGGTTCTTTATATTTTCCATACTCATGCCGACAATACATTCTTTTTAAGTCTCGGTTTAAAATACTTGACTGCTTTAAAAAAAAAAGTAGCACTAAAATTGTCAACACTTCCGAAAATTATGGCAAGAGTATCTAAATTTTTACTTTATATATTAGATTGCCCCCCTATTTTTAAACTGTTTTGAATCATTTTTACTTTCTAATACAAGCGTACAAAGAAATATTTATGTCGTCAAAAATTCGAACTCAAGATTTTAGCGAATCTCCACATATTAGACCTCCCAGTCGAAAAAAACACATTTGGAATTATGTCTGTCTGTGATCGATAACTCAAAAACTAACAGAACCATGGGATTAAATTTGGTATGTTATCCTTTACATAATTTGCCAGAGTTTCTATCAAATTTTTTAGGACCAAAATTAGATCTTGGGAATCTGTCTGTTGTCCCGCGTTCATGTGAACACTTTATCAAAACTTAGACGCTAGATGGATAAAATTTGTTTACATTTTTTATCATCAGGAATATAGGTTTGTATCAAATTTTGGACCAAATCCTTTAAAGGGTTGATTTGTCTGTGGTCTGTATAATCACAGATACTTTTGAATGCAATAACTTAACAAAATTGCCGACAATGGAAATTTTTTGTATGTGGCAGCTAACCTTAATTAGCGTTGTGTTAAATTTTTGTATCGATCAGTTAAAAAAGTTGTTCCAAATTGCATATTCATTGAAATTGCAATTGAGTGTCATAACAATAAACTGCCACCAGCGGATGTTCTGATCTGATTTCTTACCCCATGGGGGTCCATTCCATATGAATCAACTTTAGTTTAGAACAAAATTTACCTCACCATCTCAGATTTTCATGAAATTTGGCAAGTGTACTATTGATATAGACTTGGAAAAATACCCAAATTTCATCAAAGATACGAACTCCTTTTTTGAATTACAGCAATGTAAGGTTTCAAAAATTTGCCTAAAAAACCGCAAGCAAATCTTTTTGAATTGCTCTAGGAGCTCTCCCTAATTGAGCTGGGAGATCTGGGACAGGTGTCATTTTACAGCATTTTGCATGCTCTTTCAATGGTATACAACATACTATAAGTTTAATATACAAATTTTTTGCTCCAAAATTTAAATTCAAAATTTTAATTTTTCAAAGAAGTACATATTTTAAAATTTTCAAATTAATTCATGAATAGTTTGTATTGTTGTAAAATCACCTGGCAAAATATTAATTTGGGATGACACTGGGTTAATAGTTAAAAAAATTTTGAACTAAAACTTGTTTTAATTAATTCCCTGTGTTAGTGAATAATGCAAAGAGGCTAATATTTACACTTCGATCCAAAATAAATATGAATGCTAACCTGAAGGAAAGAACACAGTAATTAGTCTTCATGTTAAATGTTATATTTTGTACTTGGCACAATGCTGTGCTTCGTACTTTAACAGCAAACAGATAAAATAATGACATTAAGGTAAAAACAATTTAAAACAAATAAAATTAAATAAGATATAAAACCAAGCATCAAATTGTACTAATGCTGCAAGCAACCAAGATAACAGTAATGCAAAAAAACACCTAACATAATGAATGAAATTCTTAGAAATTAAGATTGAACAAGGAAGGAGGAGCAGTTTTTCTGGACAGCACAAGGAAGAAAGAAGTTCATCTGGTAGCTTCTTTAAACTGCTCCTTCTTTGTTCAATCTTAATTCTTAGAAATTTAGTCTATAATCAGAATATTTTTCCTACTAAAGCTTACAAACATTTCAAGGCATAAAATAGGTTTCTCTAAATTTGCTGAGTTGAGACTGGAACATTAGCTGGTCAAAAGTGGCACACTCTGTTTATTAATACCTAACTACCAAAATGTCAAATTGATTACAGAACAATGCTAAAATGAATACTGCAACAAGCTGGCAACATAAAAATTACAAACAAGCGCCTACCAAAGTACTTTCTAACCCATCAACAATTGATTGCAACATGGAAATGTGTTTTACTCAAGTGAAACTGAAGGTAATTTTTGAAAGAATCCTTTTGCTGTAAATTTGATTGAACAAGTTCCACAAGTGGGTTTCAGTTTGCCAAGATAGGTTTCCTAGAGATCATTTCCTTTCTAAAAAACCTTAGAAAATCTTGGAAAAATGTATTTGAGATTTATTCTGCAGCAAGTTGCCTTCTTTGGGTTCTTCCTTCATTGCCAAACAACAGGAGCATTTTTAATTACAGAAAAGGATATCTCAAAGAGTTTGTTGCAGTAAATTTTTTTGAAAATTATAATAGCAAGATGAAGCACAAGAGAGGTATCACTGAGACTGACCAATGGGTCACAATCCATCCTTTTGTAACATATTTCCAAACAGGGAAAGCAAGTTGGTTTTATGTTAGTTAAGTAGTTGTTTTCCTGACTTCCCCTAGAGCACAACACCAGTTGCTGTATTTTACACCTTTAAAAAATAAACTCCTACCCTCTCAAGACATCTAAATTCCAAAAACTTCCCAGTAAGATTTTTATTTTCCAAGTGGTCTACCACCCGAATACAAAAATAAGAAAAAAACTTTTGGACACTATAACTCATGAGGAAGATTTTAAAGTAGAAGGAGAGTGTTATTTTTGGTCACAGAACATGGAAAAGAAGGATCCTTTACTTGAAGGAATGGGGTTCAATAAAGAGACAGCACCTTGTGCCAGTTTACAATGACCATATAAAAAATGAGCTTCAAAGACCCCATGACAACTTTTGCAGGAGTGGAATGTAAAATTGCCACCAAAGGTACTTTGCCTACTCAACCCAAAGAGGAATATGCTGAATCAAGGTACTTCTTGAAAAGTCACCATGATCAAGCATTGGCTATCCAAGGAACCAAGCAATATCATGCATTCAATTCTCAAAACTACATCAACATTATTGGTATCACTTTTCATATGATTTGCAGGGTTAGGGGAAAAAGTAGCCAAAATATCAAAATAAACTGAAATTAGAAGACATATCAGGTTACATCACCACTATCTATAGAGAAACTAATGGCTTCATTTATGTTTGCAGAAAAATGAAGAATTTGATTAAGTAAAATAACTTTTCATCATGAAAGCTAATAGATATTCTGCCAAATACAAAAAACATGCAGGTTAGTATTTTGAGCTCATTACTGTATTCTTTCTTCCAGGTTAACATTCATATTTATTTTTTTATTGGTATAAATATTAGCCTTCTTGTATTATTCCAGCTCAATACAGGGAATTAATGAAAAAACAAGCTTCAGTTCAAAATTTTTTAACTATTAACCCAGTGTCATCCCAAATTAATATTTTGCCAGGTGAGTTTACAACAATACAAACTATTCATGGAATTAATTTGAAAATTTTTTTAAAATATGTACTTTTTTGAAAAATTAAAATTAAAATTTTAATTTAAATTTACATTAAAATTTTGTATACTAACCTATAGTATATTGTATACCATTGGAAAAGAGCATGCAAAATGCTGTAAAATGACACCTGTCAGCTCTCCAGCTCAATTAGGAGAGCTCCTAGAGCAATTCAAAAGATTTCGTTTTAGGTTTTGACAGAATTTTTGAAAATTTACATTGCTGTAATTCAAAAGGTTCACAGAAATCTTGATGAAATTTGGTATTTTAAGTCTATATAGTAGTACACTTCTGCCAAATTTCACATGAAAACTGAGAGGAAAGGAGGTTTATGAGTGTTGATTTGACATGGAATGGACCCTGGCGTAGTCCATCAAAAGGAAATGACTAGCCGAGCAGACACAATTTTCGGAAATTAGGCAACCCACTAAATTGAAACTTCATTTGACATTCTCCAGATGGATGATCCTTGATTAACCAGAGAGTGTGAAATCTGCAATCATATAATAAATTTCTATCAAAAATATTAAATAAAAATCTTATTAGTTGTGGCACCCTCGCTGCCTTTATAAAATTGCGTAAAATACACAGTTTTAATGCTCACGAATGCGGGCCAGACGGCTTTTTTTTTGCTAAATATCAAGTTTATTTGGAATACATAAATTTTATATCTTTAGTTGTAAATCACATTCATAATTTTTTTTTCTCAAAATATCTAGACCGGTGTTAAATACCAAGTACATACCCAAAACATTTACGCGCTCCACTGAGTATTTACCCACCCAATTACTGGTCGCATTATCGCAGAGTAAAATTCCGAGGAGGCTACTCCGCTGGTTTCTGCAATACAAATTAATCTATTTTTTATTATATACAAGATAATGATTCTAGTAGGCTTTATTCCATGTATTGATTTTGAACATAATGCATCAGTGTGCTTATATATAGCAGTTTTATAATTTTATATATAACAGGCATACAACCGCATATAGGGGAAAAAAGAATATTTGAAAGACTTTTTCTCACAAATAGTGTATTTCGTAGCTAATTATTTTTTTCTCAAAATTTCATTTTAAATCACTTAACTGAACTGGCTAAAGAAAAGTTAAATTATATCTACTAATAATAAAGGAGAATGTGTATCTGTGCTGTGTGTTGGCACTCTACAAGGCAGACCCTACCAAGCTAACTTAAATAGCACAAACATATACTTTGGAAGGTGGGAATGTGCATTTTGTAATTAATTTTAATTAAATTTAATTAAGTAAAATGTAAACAAACTTTGTGTTTTTTCCATAATAACTTCCAAAGTTGTTACAACTACTAAAATCATTTTACACATATCGAAAGTGCAAAAAATTATCTTTTCAATATATCAATTAAATTGCCATACAATTTTTCTCTAATTTTTAATGAACTTTTAAAATATTTCTAGGATAATTTGCACAATACTTTTCATTGTTGAACTTATAGTACACTGTTTCATTGTTTAAATAAAAATTCAGACAACAGAAATAAGAGATTATAATAGATACATCCGTCATTTTATTCATTGTAGTATTGATATAGGACATCAAAAAATTCCGCAACTCATTCATGTAACTTTTAATAAAAGAAATCCAAAACAAAGAAAGCTCAAATCAATTATCTTGTTTTGTTTTAAAACTCTCATTTTCAATACTACTATATGATCCTTTGGAAACACAAAAAGAAGATGGTATTTCATAGGGAGATAAAACAAATTTAAAAAATACTGTAACAAACGTGATGTTATATAGGGATAAATTTTTTTAATTGGTATATTTAGGTGCATCCTAAATCTATTTTGCAAATTTCCATCTATATTAAAGCTTTGCAAAATATAAATAATTTTATGATAATATTACATATTTTATTCCGTGAAATTAGTGCACCTATTTCCAAATTACAGTAATCAAGATATTTTAATCGGAATGTGGAGGAGCACGGATGCCCAGTGGTTTTTTGGAATGTTTTCCAAGAATATTTGCCCGTCCTCTGATCCCTCTCGTTCTTCCTTCTCACATCTAAATGTGTATGGTTTTCCTAAAGGAATACTTAGTTAAAAGAATCGAAACCACATTAGTGAATACTCATGGAATGTCAAAACCATGATATAGAGTAATTATTTAAACTCGGGTTAGTAAAATCACTGAAAGTGAATTACTAAAATACAATAAAATGATTCGACTAAAAAGCTCACTTTAACATTTATAAGCATCGGGGGTTTGAATTTCTTAAAATTCTGCAGATCTTTTTTTCAACGTCTTGAGGAATAAAACATATTACAAAAAACATTTAAAATTGGCCAGAAATATATTTATTGCGTTATAGGTTGATTTTTTGCACCAACATGTGCAGTGCAGCAGTGCAGTTTCAAAATCCGGAAGAGACTATGGAGATGTTATCGACAGAAAATCCTTGTCCCCTCACTAAGGGAGAAGAACGAGTAGTGATGTGTCGTTCACTCCGGAACGAATTATCGCGGATCCGGATCCTAAAGGCGAACAGAACGGATCCGATTCCGACCAAAAGGGCAATGGGCGGAATCGGACTCAGATGAATCCGCGGATCGGATTCGCGATGAATCAGCGGTGGAATTGACCGCGATGAATCGGCGGAATCGGATTCGTGAATTGGAAGGTGATTCATCTCGGACTCGCGGATTCAGAATTACTGATTCGATTCGATCACTGATTCGGATCCATAATACAGAGAAATTATTATTTTTTTTAAAAAATCCTGAAAACAACAAAAAATAATATTTCTTGTTATTGCATCATGTTTTCACATCTCCGCATCTTTTCACAGCCGCATGTGTTTAATTCTTGGAAGAGTTTCAATCATTCCGCTTCTAATTAAACAGCTAATTAAAATGGCTTTACCTTTGTAATTCTATAAAAGTAGAAGACCAGAATCAGCACAATTTGTATAACTATCATAAACACCAAAGTTCCGTTAGTTTTTTAATCTTCAAAATTTTTTTGTATTTTTATCCTGTTACGAGACTCTAAAATTTTTCCGCTATTTTAAGCCCTTTTTTCTTTTTCACACTTGGCTATAAGTGTAAACAAGTTGATTTCTATAGAACATGCTAAGACCTCTAGTTTAAAAGTAGTCCTGGTGCTCTAACTCAATTTCAAATCGTCTGTCGCCCTTTTAATTAAACATCACCCTTCAATCTGCATGACTAGAGGTTTATAAACTCATTTTCATGCTTTTAACATGTAGTTACAATAGTACTCATATGTATCCCAAACTTTAGCTTTCTCAACTGATTGTCCCTCTCTGCTGATCATGTTTTAATGACATCCCCAATTAAAGCTAATTAAAACGGCTATAACTTCTTGTAGTTTTGAAATAAAAAATCAGAATCAGCACAATTTTTTATTAACTATCATTAAATACCACGGTTCCGTTCAGATTTTTTTAATCTTCAAAATTTTTTTTATTTTTTTATCCCTGTTACGGACTCTAAAATTTTCTTCGCTATTTTAACCCTTTTTTTCTTTTTTCACACTTGGGCTATGTAAGACAAGCTGATTTCATAGAACATGCTAAAATTTCTAGTTTGAAAATAGTCCTGCGTTTAACTGAATTTCATGACCATCTGCCGTCATTTTAATTAAAATCCTCTCACCTGCAATCTGTGTAAACAAAGATTTTTCGCAACTCATTTCGACTTCTAATCATTAGCACCAGAGTTGAGAATATTCCCGAATTTCATCTTTCTCAACTGATCGCTCTTCGTCATATTTATGTATTCCCCCAACAAAATGTTAAAATTATTAAAATGGTTATAACACCTATTTTTTGCAACTATAAAGCAAAAGAAACTTAGAACTATCAATCCTTTTGTGATCGTTCATTTAATTCTTATCTTAAACAACTGGAACTAAACAATTATGATAACAATTGCTCCACATTTTCACTAACGCAACTCAATATTATAAAATATCCAGACTTCTGCTTTTGTTATAGTTACAGCACAATATCACATTCACAAATTCTTAACAGGTCAGTAAAAGAATTTATTTTAACAATAAATAGTTATCTCTATCATTGATGCAATATAGGTTTATATCTACGTGTTAAGTTCCAGTACATTTTTTTGAGTATAAACGATCCGTAGAATAATCTTTTGTTACTGAAAATAACTTTAACAAAAAGCGAAAGAAAAATGTTAATAAATTGGCGCATACTGCAAAATTGCGAAAAACCCATTCGCACCATACTTTCAAAACCAAAACTCCCTTCTTTGAAATCCTTTTTAGTAAAAAAAAAAAAAAAAACTAAACCAGAGGAGTGGTCTCCCTAAATCTCTTTCTCGTATACTTTTAAGTGGAGATTCGTAGTGGAGATACTTTCTCTTTGTATACTGTCATATACGAAAATAAAACAAAAAAAAACCGAAATCAACATACTGTCCACATTTCAAAAAAAATTACTTTGAAACAGGCGCGATAAAATAGGAAGTACAATGAATACTAAAGCGAAAATTCTGCTTTGGAATTGAATCTCAAGAAAACCCAGGCCTACTACCAACTCGTAACAATTGCAAAGCGCGTGAATAAAAGATTGTTGAAATAATGAGATCGGTTTGATTACAATCAATAAAAAATTGTTAACAATTGATGCTTAACTATATTTAGTTGTTGTAAATAAAATTCAACAATAACATGATTGCTACCAATACGCAAGCATGAGAATCGGAGTTAAAAAGAAATTGAATTGCTAATTTGAACGCCTCTTTTGACTTGAGTTGTCCCAAACTTTTTATACGGGACTCTCATTCATAACGATAAAACTAGTGACAAACAAATTTTATCCTATTTAGCTATTCAATTTGAGTTATAAGCGTTCACTATGACCAAGAGACATACAAAGACAGACTTCCAGTGACGGGGATTTTCGTCAAACTTCTTTATAGAAACTACAATGTTTAAGCACTACTACAAGTTTATCCCGCGTAGCTCTGAATGTTTTCAAATTATCGTGTTCACAGACAGACACACACACAGACAGACATACAGACATAATTCCAAAATTGTGTTTTCGGACTCAGGAGTGTCTAAAAGTGCGATCCGTCAAAATCTCGAGTTCGAGATTTTTTGACGATTATCAGCATTTTCTTGTATACTCTCGTATACGAGAAAGTAAAACAGATACAGAAATTTTTTCATTTTTATTTCGTCTCTTAAATTCAAAATTGCCACCAAAAATATTTTCGGATTTCTTAAAAGCCTCGATAAAAATAAAATTACTTCCAACTAATCCAAGTGGAATGCCGAAACTAAATGTTTTTAGTCCACACTTTTGTCCCTTTCATTAATACTTTTTTGAAAATCTTCGATAAGTCTTTTCCGTCTTGGGAAATGTAATTATCACAATTTCTCACTACAGTACGGCTCATGCTCTTGATCGCGTATGGCAGTAAAACCAATTCATCACCTGATGGGGCTTCACATATCTTCTCTTGCTAGACCTCCTCCAACGACGTGAAGATGTTCCTACTGCTTTTCTCCTCCGGAATTGAGAGATTCTAAACATATATGTTGGGAAATTAATTTTATTTTTTTCCAGAAAAAAAAGTCCTGACGTGCTACTAAGATTGTTTGATGTAATTAGTTTAAAAATGTTTATCATTTACAGAAAATAAATGTCCTTATTTGGCTATTTTATCGTTTGGGGTAAAACCATTTTACGACTATGCACGCACATTAAAGAAACAAGTGGACATTGGCAGTTTGCCTCCCCCCCCTCCT